>CATIWF010180772.1:0-58338 GCA_949630135.1 Balakata baccata
CAAATTCATTTTTTTCTTAGCTAGCATATCCTTCAACCTCCCCGGAGTTGCAACTACAATATGCACACCCTTCTTCACAATCTCCAACTGTGACCTCATATCCACTCCACCAATACAGAGTAATGGCCTCAGCTCTGGATAACCAGCCTCTCTCATAGGAATCAAAAATTGTTCCACCACTTCAAAAGTTTGTCTGGCAAGTTCTCTTGATGGGCAAATGATCAAACCAAAAGGCCCTTCTCCTGGTGCAATAGGCATCATAATCTCCTCTTGTAATGCAATCATAATCATTGGAAGTACAAAAACAAGGGTCTTCCCAGAGCCAGTAAAAGCAATTCCAATCATATCCCTTCCCGTTAAGATAACAGGAAGTCCCTGCACCTGAATGGGAGTAGGCTGCACAATCCCCTTAGCTTTTAACTTCTTCAAAATAGGCTCAGGAAACCTCATATCTTTAAAATTCTTTATTGGCGGGGGAATATCTTCCCCATCAACTATTATATGCCATTGTTTTCGAATCGCATCACACTGCTTTCTGGACATCCTTCTAATTTGAAGCGGCGGTTTCCATCCAGTCAATAAAGGCTCAGTATAAGTGATCCCCTTGGCCAATTCACGAACAGACATGAGTGTTTTCCTATCAGATAAATGCTCTATCATCTCTTTCTCTTGCTGCACAATCTGCTCCGTCTGACTAATTTCGGGTTGGTCCCGCTTAAGCTGAGAAGCCTTGACAAGAAGACTCGGTTTGGCTTCTGCGAGCTTAGATTTCTCCAGCTCATCATCTAAAGCAGAAGACTTTCCCTTTCTCTGAAGAATCTTTTGAACTTCCAGTGCTCGACGCTTCGCCACAGGAACATACTCCTCATAATCATCGTCTTCTTCCATTTTCATGCCAACAAAGATTAAACTAAAAGGTCGCTAATTGCAATCGAAAGTCGCAGATCAAGATTCAAACCCTAAATCAGTTCCAATGAATTAAAGAAAAAGGATACCAAGATTAAGAATTCCTGTAGAAACCTTAAGGTAGCATTACAGGGTAGCTTTCGACGAGACAAGGCGAGGTGAGGACCAGAGGAGAATCCCTAGCAGTGTAAATGGACCTCAAGAAGATCGCAATAAGAATAAAAAAAATAAAAATATTTTGGTTTAATTTTAAAATTACTCACGGGGTTGAATTAGAATTTGGAAAGATATTTATAAATTTTTTTTAAGTTAATAATTTTTGTAGAATTTAATGAATTTTATAGAGTTTACAGATTTTTATAGATTTTATGAAAAAATTTATTAAACTCTTTTCAGAAAAGTGAAAAATTTTTATAAAAATTTTGTAAATAAAGTATTACATGAAAAGTTTTTAAAAATATAATATTTATAAAAGCCAATAACTTTTTAAATCTTACCATATTTTTATAATTTTTATAAATTCTAATTGAATACTATTTTATTTTTATTAGAATATTATTTTATTTTTATAGATTTTTTTTAAGTTTTTAAAAATTCTAATAAAATACTACCTAATTTTTATAGACTTTTATTTAAGACTTTAAAAATTTTAGATGAATCCTTACTTTTATATTTAAAGAATATCTTTAATTGAATAATAAGCATTTTAAGATATTTTTAAATATACCCAGTAAAAAACTTTTACAAGTTCAATAGTTTTTTTATAATTTTACTCTTAATTTTATTTTATCTTATATAAATTAATATTTATCAAAAAATATTTTTATTATAAGAGAAAAGGAAAAGTAACACGTCAATAAAAAAAATAGAATATGTATAAAAAGTTGGTGTGTTTTAAATAACATATAGAATAGAGAGTGAAATTTAGCTTTTTAGATGAAAAGAGTTAAACTCATTTTTTTTCTAAATTTTAAAAATATAGAGTCTATTAGAGATTTTTTTTTATAAATTCACTCTTTAAAATAAAGAGAAAACTCAAATAAAAAGCCCATTGAAAATGCTCTAAATATAAAATATCAAACTAATTCTCTACTCTAAATTTTGAAAATAAAAAACTTATTAAAATGATTCTTTAAAATAAAAGATATACCTCAAATAAAAAATTTGTTGAAAATACTCTAAGTGAATGAGACAAGACGATCCAATTTCTCCGAATATTTTTGTCATATATGATCATGGAATGCAATAACCTTGCTGCATGAATATTGTGTTCTTAGTAAGATTAAATCTATCATAAAATAAAATTCCTATATATAAAAAAGAATAAATTACATAAAATCCTCAAGGTTTTAATAAATTATTGTAAGAAATAAATTTTTAAAATATTAATAGTATATTCTCAGCCATTGGAAATAATATCCATTCATTTGATATTGTATGAATTTTAAACACTACAATATAATGTACCACATGATTTTTCTATATTCGATATGCTTTTGTGAAAATTTTCTAGAGTTTCATGTATAGTCGAATAACCTTTTATAAGAGTTTAGAACTTCTGCTTCTTACTAATAATTATAACATTAGGGCAGTACATTCAAGCCCCAGTCTTTCTAATTATTATCTCAAAACCGCATTTTTATAAAAAAGAGGGGTGTACAATTAATTTTTTAGTTGTTTCCGACTGTAACTGTAATTTTTAAAACCTCTTTGTAATTTGTTCTATGAAAAATTTTTAATATCAAGACTAATGAAATTGTGTTTATAAAAAAGAAAAAAAAAAAATCCCAACTGTCAGACATAAATTCCTAATACTTAAATTCTCAAGCAAATGTTCACACAATAGAATGAAACTTAATTAGAAAATAAAAGAATTTTCAGAACTCAAACTTGGCGAGAGTAATTGGACAGCAAAAATGTCTCAAAACTCAAACTGATAAGATTTGTCTCCAAGCCATATGCTTGTACAAGGAATGACCTACAAGAAATGAAGAATTCAACTCAGAAAAACTAACCAGCAGTTTTGGAGTTGTTAATGGTTACCATACAAGTACAAATTCCTGTGCTCCACTTGTAGTGCATAAAGTACAAATTATCTTCAGAATGCTATCCACTGCAATCAAACTTGGAGATTTACCATTTAGACCAATTATAAGGTCCTACAGCCACCAGCTCTGTTTGGCCAATTTCCTCCTTAGTGAAATTACAAGCTTTATAACATCAATTCCATCCCCAGTCACCACCATCTGGTTCTTACCTCTGTCTAAAGCCACGCCGAAAACACCTACGGATTTTACACACAGATCAATAGAGTGAAAACGTTTTTCCAAATAAATGGATGTCTTGGGGACTAAAATTCTAAGTTCACCTGCATTGCTAGCCGCAATTTTCAAGGCTTTGGAGCCGCACTTGTCACTATGCAGGTTCAATGCAATCACTATTTTTTGCTGCAAGGAAATAAATAAAATCCATGTTATTTCATACAGTTGATGTATAGGATTCAGTCAATTCTCATTATTATATAATAAGCTAATAATGCTAATAAGCTAGAATAAAAAGGGAAGATCATTTTTTTTTTTTTTTTTTTGTGGACGTACCATTAGAATTGGTCGAAATTTCAGGGAGATAATTTCCTTTTCTTGTTTACTCTCCCATTGCAAATTATCCCACCAATCTCTCCTTCCCTCTAAGGCCATTAGATTCTCTGCACTGTCAGAATCGAATGGAAGCCTGCGTAGTTCTGGGCATCCAATTACAAATAACCTCTTGAGGGACTGCACAATTCTCAAAGGAGCACTTACTATCAAAATTTGCAACTTGTTTTTCAGATTTTTCAGCTCAATTGGAAGTTTTTGTATAGATGTTCTTGACAAATTAAGGTAATTCAGGTTACCTAATTCTCCCTCGCCTACAGGTAGGACAGCCAAGCTTTGGCTATCCGACAGGTCCAACACCCTTAGAGTAGGCATATTCTTGAATAATCCACCTGGAAGCATTTTCAGATTCATAGCCCTTAAAAGCAATGTTGTAAGATGGCTGCAGAAAGGAGTTTGATTCAGAGATTCAATCCTAGCACCATATATTGATATCCTCTCTGCACTCACCCACTTGGAAAAATCTAGTGCCTTTTCTTGTACTAAGACTTTGTCCTCCTCATGAGCTAACCACAACGCCATTGAATGAATCAAATCATGCATTTTAACAAAATCTTCTGATTCACCACCCTCCAACAGACTCGCAAGCTTTAAACTTGCAATAATCTCCTCTCCTGCTTCTTCCATTACGTCATATAAAGAAGTACTATATAAAGACTCTTCCAACAATCCTTCTGCAATCCAGAGTTCAATTAGTTCCTCTTTCTTGATATTACGGACCTCTTGGAACACAGAAAAATATCGAAAGCACCTTTTGATAGTTTCATCGCTGAGTGTGTCATAGCTTACCTTAAGAACAGAAAGGACATTAGCTTCCACACCTGGGAACTTTGATAAATCAGTTGTCAGCTTCTCGAGTGCAGCCTTCCAATCTCGGAGGTTGGTCTTGCTAGCCATGGCTCGTCCAATTGTGATGAGCAGAAGAGGCAAACCCTTGCACAGATCAACAGCATCCTTGGCAAGCTTTTGGATCCCCAGGTGAGTATTTAGAGTACCATGTCCAACATATAATTCCAACAGCTCCAGTGCATCTTCCGGTGATAAAGGCTTCACTTCGATGCTTTTGGCCCTCATTCTATCGCACACTTCCTTAGCCCTGGCCGTGAAAATAACTTTGGACCCATTTCCATTGCTTTCAATAGGAATTCCAACTTTTTCTAAGAGATCTGATGGAAGCCGCTGACCTTCTACATCATCCAACAGCAAGAAAAATTTCTTGTCTCTTAATAGATTCCATATCACCACATTGTCTGCCTCATTTTTATTTTTTATTTCATCTCGAGTAATTTCAAACTTACTGAAGACAGCTCCTTGAACTTTTTCGACAGGGTCTTGTTTCGGCATCTCAACCCATATCACCACAAAATCTCTTGAGTAGGACATGGCATTGTAAATATACTTAAGGAGGGTGGTCTTACCTACACCTCCTGTACCATATAACCCAATAATTTTCGCAGCTGGGTCTTCAATCCATTTCCAGATTTGGTCAAACTTCGATTGCAAACCAACCGTATGTGGCATTGGCATCTCGTTCATTAGATTATGAGGAATTTTCTCGACAACAATTTGGAAATTACCACCATTTATCAATTCAGTAATGTCTTTGAGTATTGAGCTAACTCTCTTCCCCACTCTATTGTAGGCCAAGAAAGTCTTGGGACAGAACCATGTGATGAGTTTGTCCTTAATTTCTTCCTTGGCTTCCTTGATAGCTATTCTTGCATCCAGCTTCGAGCGATCTACTTTCTTCCGCCACCTGGTTACATCGTCCGCCTGTTTCTGCAGTTGTCCCCTCTCACGTTCGACCTTTGACTTTATCTGCTCCTCCAAACCTTCCAAGTCTTCCAACTTCTCTATTAGGGACTTCAAGTTGGCTTCCAGATCATCGAAGTAATCCGCACGAACACTTATAAAAAAGCAAAAGGTGCTTCTGATACAATCCCATATGGGACTCACAACTGCTGCCTCTACCGCCGACGACATGGCCTATATTTACAAAAAGATGAGGCTGCTGCAGGGAATTAATTTATCAGAAATAATTCTCTGACGTTTGATCTTGGATTGAGAAAGATTATGATCAGGGAATAGATGGAAACTGCAAAAACAAAGAGGAAATGTATGATTGAACCGAAGAACTAATTACATTTCTTTTTTTTTTTTTTCAAATTTTAGTTCTCTCTCAAGTCAACTAGCTCTTCTAAGTTCCAAGTCTTCGATTATTTAATTGGCTAATACATTTGAATATTCTTCATGAACTAAACAACTGACATTTTCTTTATTAGTCTTCATATTTTTAGTCTTCGCTTCTTGATGTTTTATAATGAAAATCGAAATGTTATTTGTCATAATTTTTTTTTTCCAATTTTTATCTAATTTATATTAAAATATTTATATTTTATCTATCCATTCATTTTGCATTGTTTAATGTGCGACAAATTTGAAAAAATAACATTTTTTCTAATGAAAATTGTCACCTTCACCGGAAAATATAAAATATCATATTTATTTTAAATTCAATTATATGAATTATTGGTAATGATTTCCAATCTCTATATAACTACTCCACTATGTTCATCTAACATGCAATAACCTAACACGCAATTTCACTAATCAACTGCTTTATTAGGTTTTTAAGTCATGAACTACTTTGTTTTTTGGTCAGCTATTCAAATTGGATTTACATCACACAAATCTTAAGGGAGCAATGAGTATTCCAATAACTTCCTTATTTTATTCCTTAGTTATATTAAGAAATTTTATATTCTCTAACCATTTTTCTATTTTTTTTCCTTACTTATTTCACATCCTAATAAAATTTATATTCTCTTCTCAAATACAGGGAGTGAAAGTTGGCTCATAAATGCCTATTAACAATTTTTTTTATTTTTTTCTCTATTTTTTTTCTTTTTCTTGTTTCTTAGTATCTTTCTTCATTTTTTTATATAATTTTATTAACAAAAAAATTAAAGTAGAGAGTGAAATAAAGAGTGTTGTTGGAGTACATACAATTTTCAAGACAAACTAAGATAGAAAATGAATTTTTTATAATATAATAGAGAGAAATATAAAACATTATTGGAAATGCTCTAAGTTTAAAAAGTACTGCATTCAGAATTCGAATTTGAAACTCTAATTAAGAAAGAAAAAAACTTTAACATCTCATTTCACACCCTTTGAAGGTTTTAGTCATAGTTTGTTCATTCATACAAATACCATGAAATTGGCTTCTGGAAATTATAAGTGAATTTTCACTTATATTAAATATCTAAAATTTTAAATTTACATATGAATTCTAAAAATTCGGATGAAAATCTTACACACCAAACATAATTTTCTTAATATGCTTTTATATTTTGCACTGAATTTGGCCACCTCAGGAGACCAAGTCAGCCCCAACCCAAATCACCTTGCCAATCAATATCATTTCTTTTTCAACTATATATCATTCCCATGATTATTTCCGTTTTGCTAATTGCATTCAGAGGTTGGATTTTGCCTCTGCTATCTGTATCATACAAAGCTACAAACCCAATATTTTGACCTCTATACCTAAGAAGACAGAATAGACAACCATACAACAATGGAGGTTGTAAATGGTTTATTCTGTTAAAATTAAGAGGTTTCATAGTTGAGTTGATCTTCTGCAATTTCTAACGCATTGTAAACAAACCAAGAGACCTAGAAAGTTTTTCTGTCTGTGTCGCAAGTTCATAGCCAGAGTTCAGTTTGTACCCTTAAGCAACTTGGAGCACATGAAAATCATGAATGCCAGACATCTCCATTAAAATGAAATGCCACTAACTTGCCAGAGAGACAACCCAAAAGATGGAATTTCAACTCCCATGGTTCCTAATAAAATCTGAAACAGAGTGAAACTAAGCAATCTTGCCACGACAGTGCCATTACATCGCCACCCCCAACTCTAACTGGTGCTTGCACACTCCACAATAATGTCATCATAAAAGGAAAATAGGAGACCATATTACTAAACAAAAAAAAAGATTAAACGAAAATATCAAGAGAATTTAATATTCAGAAGAAAAAATTTATGCTTAAAGTTCTGTTGAGAAATAACAATTAGAACCTTTTCACTGTGTCATCGTTTGAATAAATAAAGATTTCCTCCAACCTAAACAGCTTGAAGAAGAACCAAAAATAAATTAACAATGTTTTTTCATTTCTTCTTTTTGGATGGTGGTTGTGCTTCTTCATCCTCATCCTCATCTTCTTCTTCGTCATCTTCATCATCATTGTCGTCGTCGTCGTCGTCTTCGTCATCGTCATCTTCATCCTCATCATCATTATCATCATCATCATCACTTTCTCCATCACCATTAACCCCACCATCAGAATCATCATCATCACTTCCTTCCTCTCTAGATGAATCATCGTCGCTCTGGTCATCATCAGAATCATCATCCTCATCATCTTCTTCCTCAGTTTCACCAGCATCTTTATTTTCAGCTGCAGGTTTGCCCACTCTATTTAATTCGGCCAAAGGAAACCTGCAAAGCATCTCCACTACGAGATTACTTTTCACCCTTTAGCAAAAATCATTTATCGACGACTTCAAGAAAACATAAAAGAAGAAATTCATTTCTACCTGTTATCGCTCGCAGTCAAATCTGATACCATGCTAATGTCACCTGGCCTTGACATCTACAACAGTAAAAATGTAAAATAATTAAAGACAGACATTAAGCATATAAGAATAGCTAAAAACACCACATACAGATTCACAAAAATGTCCCAGATATCTAATACCCTCAAGATACAAAAAAGAAAGAGGTTCTTAGCATTTCTCAAAAAATAAAAATAGAAAAAATGAATCTTGGTATGAGTCTTCCCACGTTGCAGACCCAAGAAAAGGTTACAAATATATGCAGCACTCACCTCACATTGCAAGAAGGATACTTTCATGGTTCAAAGCCGTGACCTTAAGTTATAAAAAGATATCTTACCGTTAACCCACAACACAGCCTCATTTCAGAGCAAATCCGTAGTAATAAAAACAAAATAAAGATATAACTTATATGCAAGTAAGCAACAAGGATAAGAAAAAAAATGAAAATCCTAAAGCAAGGAATAAAAGGAATATCTAGCAAAGCAACTATAGACATAAACATAATCACAAACGCGCATTGCATATATCAACAGCTACGTTTAATAAATGGAAGCTATTACCATTAGCCTACAAAAGAGGATCCAACAAAAATGGCATTTACTTTCATGACCAAAAACATACCTTATAAAGTACATTAACCATTTTCATGCAAAAGCAAAAATCAACGTGATATATATGTCAAGAGCACTAGCAAAGGAGGACCCTTGAATCATTCATTAAGCTGTCAATTTTAAATCATAATTTTGTTTTTCCAAATGCATGGTTTTCATAAAACTAAGAAATTCAAAAGAATTCAGCAGATGTTGGCAGTAACATGTTCTGAAGCTCTTCTTGTTTTGGTACACGGTTGTATTTGTTTTCTGTGTTTGAGCTCAATAAATTCCTTCGATTAATATTTTAAAAAAAAAGAGTTCTGAAGCTTACTGAAAGGAAAGTTGTCAAAAACCCCAAGATCAAGATTAACTTCATTCATTATCCAAAAAGGATTTTAATGTTACAGAATTGCAGAGAGGAAAATTTCAACATTATCCATTACCTACAGTTTCTTCGCAGCTGAACAGTAAAAGTTCAAAAAAAATCCAGACCAACAAAACTTTACCAACTAGCCAAATACTTTGGGAAACAGAAAATACCCAACAAGGGTGACTACAAGCAAAATAAAATCAAAATCAAGCCAGCAAGCAATCTCTAACTCAATCCATAAACCAAAAGTAAAGTATTATGCGCTCAAGTAGTCCAGAAAATGATTCTCCCTGTAAATCTAGACAAAACAATTCGCTTATGTTTTTTATTACATAAAACAGCAATTATTTTTCAAAAAGTTACAAAAGAAAGCTCCTTCAAACAACACCGCCGTAATCGTGAATTTCTCAATTCCCATAAGCATCCTGACAAAAACAATTCTCTTAAAAAGAACTTCCATCAAAAGAAACCCCCATACACAATATACCAATTTCCGCAGAGATCGACCAATCAAAGAAAACATCCTCAAAATCGACTAAAAGAAATATAAAAACGCTTAAAACTGCAATAGAGGACACAAAATACAAAGATTAGAGACTAGCATTGAGAGACAAAGCAATGTACCATGAAGAGAACCGAAAGCAAAGACTTTTGAGCAAGCAGAACAATGTCCACCACTGCAGATTGCGCCATGGAAAACACAATCCTCTGTAAATTCTGGGTGCTATTGCTATGTGATAGAGCATCCATATCCATGGATTACAAAACGCTAAATTGGCAGAATCAGCAAGAAAGCAGAGAGACAAAGGACGCTGAGAAATAGGAGGAGACAGACTTTGCCTTCTCTCTAATAATATACGACGAGGGTTTTGCTCGGAAAAAACTAAGATGAGACAAAGAGCATGTGATATCATTAGGGTTTTGACTTTTGTTTATGGCTGTTTTACTTGGTAGGTCCAACCGATACTGTGTTGCCATATCAGCATATAATCATTATCGTCTTATTTCCACGTGTCATGCCATATAATCATCTAGTTACAGATGAGGTTGAGAGCACGTGTCTTATGTGGTCGAATCTCTCGTACTTGGATTGGCTTACCGGATTGAGTTGGAATTTGTGGGCTTGCAAAGCTTTAAGCTTTGGAAATTTTACAAAACTGCCTTCTAAATATTAAAATCAATCTGAACGGTATATTTTTAATATATCTTTTATATACTTTAGAAATATATTTATTTAATTTTTACTAATAAAAATAATCAAATCATTAAAGAAGAAAAAAAAGAATGCAATTCAATCAAAATATCACAAAAATCTAAAAAAAAAAAAGACAGTTTGATATACTATTCAGAATACCTTGAGTATATCTTGAGATATCTTTAGTATATTTTAGGAATTTCTTAGAAATATTTCAGGAATATATTGGGTATATATTGGGAATATTTTGGGTATATTTTGAAAATTCTCAAGGAATCCCCTAAGAAGAAATAACTCAGGTATATATTAGGGATATTTTGGATATAACTTAAGAATTCCTTAAGAATTCCCTAAAAGGAATTCCTTTTAGGGAATTCTTAAGGAATTCTTTGGGAATATTTTGGGTATACCTTAGAGATACTTTGATATACCTTTGGGAATTTTATGAAAATATCTCTGGTATACCTTGGGAATATTTCGGTATACCTTAAGGAATTTCATTAGAATATCTTTGATATATATTGGGTATATATTGAGAATATCCCAGTAATTTAAAAATAATAATAATAGATTAAATAACAACAATCCATCACTTTTTGTTATAATAATAATTCGTCAAAATTGAAAGCAAGCATAAGGGAAGTCATCCTAATCCTTTGTATACTTTCTTAATAGGCAGAAGCTAATGAACAGTATAGAAACAAAAAAATCACTCTATTCCTCAACCATTAATAACAGTAAAGAAAGCGAGCACAATCAAAATCAAATATATATATATATATATAAAAGAAACAAAAAAATCAACAGAAGCACATACATGAAAGTTGTTAACTGTTCCTCGCCATTAATTGCTGAAGATGTTCCTTGAGTTTAGGTTCATGTTGGCCACCACTCTTGGAATTAACGAAAGCAACAGAGAGTCCATATTACAAAAGATTAGGATATTTTCAATGGCCTGATTGAATCACTCAATCTCTCAAAGATTAGGATTTTGCTTCGTTCATGGCTCTATTAATCCATGTAAATGAGTTGAGATGAAATAATTTTCAGTCCAAATGAAAAAATAGAAAACTAGAGATATAAATAAGTAAAAATACAAAAATTTCCATAAACCAAGAAATTTTCTCTGAATTTTTTCACTCAAGTCCTTGGATAAAGCCCAATTGATTAATGCCTAATTTTTTATTCGAAATTAATTATTAGTATTATTATGGAATTTAAATTTTGAAGGAAAAAATTGTAATCCTTAAATTATACATGTTTAGTTTATGAATTTTTTATTCATTTAAATTAAATCTTTCAAACCTTACGGATAGAGGCTTTAAATGTCTTGGAGGGTATTGACATATATAAATGTGGGTTGTTATGGTTGATCCAATCTTAAAATACTAATGCAACAGAAAAATTGTTTTACAAACAAGGATGCTACAAGTTTATAACTGATTTTCGGGGAGGGAAATTTCCAAAAAGACCAAAACCATATCAAACAAATTACCCACTGTGGGAAAATGAGGTATATCCTTCTGATACAAAAGAATATTTATTATCCATGGAAGCAAGAGACAAGCAAGACATGAGCATCTTAATGAGGAATATTATGAACTGGCTCCTTCCTTGCTCCATAATCAATTGATGAAACCAATCATCATAAATCATGCAAAGTATTATATTAATTTGTTGCTTATCTTAATTAATTTAACATCATCAATGTGCAGAAACATGGATTCCTTCATGGGTTGAACCGTTGATTTGTTTGAGATTTTTTAAATCAATAAATAAATAAATTCCAATATATGTTAATCTTATTATTAATAAAACAAAATTCTATCAAGGAGCATAATGAAATAAAATTAAAAAGTTAGGGACCGGAAAGTATACTTTACCTTATTTAAACTTTGGTTCCCTGATTGAATTTAAAAACTATTAAGGAACTAAAAAATAGTACAAATAACCATGCTAAGAATCACTTGGCATTGAACTAGAGATCTCAAGCTTGAACCTTGGAAATTTTATCGGCTTCTATATTTGACAACTAGAGAAGAAAGGACTAACAGCTTGATTGGTTCACATATTAGTTAAGCCATAGAATTAGTGTTAATATTAGATTTAATTAAGTCATAGAATTATTTAAGTAAATCGATATTTAGTGGAAATATTTTAATCTAAGTAGCTAATCGAAATTTATAATCCCATGTTTAGTATAATGGTTTAAGTAATGGGATAAACTACTTAAATATATTTTACTTTATATTTAAAAACTTTTGAATTTTTATTTTCCTTCTTAATATTTTCAATATTCTCTATACTGATTTTGGTTTTGGATTTAAATCGCTATTTTTATTGTAAGTTTTTTACACACATATATATATATTTTATAATTTTATGTAATTGAGCAGTATTAATCTAAAGAGAGAGAAACAAAAAAACAATTTAATTATCACTAAAGGAATGTTTTGTTTATAATTAAAAATCACATTGGAAAATTATAAATGTATGCCCAAATTTTATTTTCTTATCTTAACGCTGAGCTGTTATATATTACTTTTTTTGAATTTATGTATTTATTTGTGAGATTGTATTTACTATAAAAAATTAAGAAATTTTTCTAAAAAAAGAAAAAAACAATAAGAGAAACTACCAAAAGATTTTTTTAATAACCCAAACACATAGGGTAGTTTAGGATTTATAATTTTATATTGTAGAGATTAGTAATTCCAGATGAGGATTACTAAAGACATGGGGAGGGTAGGTTTTAATTAATCATATAATTCTATGGGTTTAGTAAGCCCATGGAATTATTAAGCCTAATATAATTTTTTGAACCAAATATGGGATTAGTCATTAATCCTATGGCTTAACTAATCTATTTCATCTACCAAATGAGCCTAAGTGTTTTTGAGACAAAATATTGCTCAATATTTAATTAATTGATAGGAATCCCAAAGTTTAATCTAAAAAGCATTAAGCTTTCATTTCATACAACATTAATTTTCATGTTATGCTAAGCTCCAAAAAGCTGATATGGTTAATACATTACTGCTGCAGATAATTTACATCAGAACTTCATTTTTCTACATTCAGTTCATGACAGCGTTCAAGGCGGACATGTGGGCAAGGTCTTTCCGGTCCCCTCGTCTCCATAAAACGTCGAGCTCGCCTCTTTTCTTCCCCAATGTCAAAAAGGTTCCTGCATCAATGTTTGCAGCTTGTTCTTTCAATCAAGAAGATTGAAACATAAACATATATATATATTCATACGTATTTCTAACATCTTTCCTGTCTATTGCTTTCTGCAGAAAAAGGAATTACCTAGTGTGAAAGGGACAGTGTAGAGCAGTGCTGGTTGGCCATGTCCATCCATCAAGTTCAGTGACACATATGTTACAGTTGTCAGGCCGAATTTGTTAGAAAAAAAATGATGAACCTTAACTGTGACTGAACAGAATTTGTATCAAATCATAAAACCGAAGAGAAAAAATATATATCATTAGAATGTAAAGAATCCTCGATGACTTTTATTAATGTAGAAGAAGGTATTTATACAAGAGTCCAATACTACAAAAATACAGACAAGTTTCACATAGACTGTAACTACATTCTCATGTATTCCTAGTTAAGTATAACCAACTTCCTTTGCACTCCTCTTCAAGTTGAGGAGAATGTGAAAACTATATTTGTTAAGCGGCTTAGTTAATATTAGTCTTACAATTTTAACTCATATCTATTAACTCTTTAATATCTATTCATTTAAATTAGGGTATGAGTTGTAAATGAATAGTTCAAATATAAATAGGTTATAAATTGATTTAACTCATTTTAATCTAGTAATATATAAATGAATTAGAGTTGGGTATAGGTATCCATTTAAACTCATATATAAATTAAAAAAAATTTAATTTTTTTTTTACTTTTTTACTCCAAATTTTTATTAAATTTCTTATAAAGTTTTTAGAAAAACTATTTAACATATTAATCGTTTTTAGCCATTTTTATATGTTTACATAAAAATTTTCAATATTGTTTTTTTCTAAATTTATTATTAATAAAAAATAAATTATATGATTTTATAATTAATATATATTTATTACCTTTTTTATTGAAAATTTTATTATTTTTACTGTTAAAAAATTAATTTTTGAAATTTTCGATAGAAAATTTTTTAAAAAAATAATTACACATTTAACTTTTTGCATATGCCTATTTGGACATTGATTGATACACATTAATCGAAATTAAATAAGTCAAGACGATCGGAAATTGAGCATATTGTGATTGAAAGAGCACAAATACAATTAGAGTTTAAATACGGACTTAAAAAAGTAAATAATTAATATACAAACTTGTAATACTAAGTTATCGAGTGAAACTAATACGAGGAACAAAATCATAAATTTATAATTTTTGGTCCAATAAGTGAAGTGTGAGCCTAGCACACCGAAATGTAGAGCACATTAAGACAAGTGTGTAAGTAAATTTTTAAGTCAAAATTCTTCCATTTAGAATTCTAAATTGATGAAATAAAATTCAGGTCTCAGGATAAATTTTAGATATATTATTTTTATATATTAAATGGGTGAGTTAGGGTTAAATGGATATGAGTATTCATATAATAAATTAAATAGGTCGAAGGGTCATAAACAATCCAACCTATTTATATTCAACTCATATCCACCATAACTCACTCATTTACCAAGCCTAGTTAATATAAACATTAGAAATTGGTGAATTACACCTATGATACTCCAATTGTCTAATTTATAACAACTCAGTATATAAAGTATTATTTGTAATATAAAACCCTTTTAACTTTAATTTTGTAACATATCAACTAAATTTGTTAAATCATTTAATAAAATGTTGACGTAAACTTTCCACGTCAATAAAAAATTTTTATGTATAAATGCTATATGTACAAAATGGATCACATAAAAAATTTTCACCATTTAACGGAATGTTTGATTATATTTGGTTTAAGGGAAAGTAAGAGAGTGAAAAAGTTATGAGAAATGTACAAATTTTTTGTTTGACTCATTTTGTCCACATGATATTTACATGTTGAATTTTTTTTTCTGATGTGGAAAGTCCAAGTCAACATTTTAATAAATTTTGAGGGCATATACCTTTATGTTGCAAAATTCTCAAAATTAAAATTTAAATAATTTTCTATTGCAAATAATAATTTAGATACTGAGTTACTACGAGTTAGATAATTGGATTATTGTCGTTGTAATTCACCCCATCAGAATTTGGTAAAATAAACATTATTCTGCCAGGGAGACATTCCTCCAAAGAAAATTCCAGCTATGAAACCATCCAAGCAACTTAATCGACTGCCAATAACCAATGTTTATCATCTTTCAAGTTATGATAGGAGCATACAGTCTCATGACACTTGAAATCAGTTATAAACAGCTGTGTCCTTTGCACGAGAGCAACCCCTGAAACATAATAGATCTTTCTGTCAGCAATCACAGCAAACAGGCTTTGAAAACTTTTTCTATTTCTTGTGCATCCAAGTATTTTCCAATGAACGCGATCTTGTGTATTCTAGGTCTGCCTTGGCGCCATAATCGATCTCGTGTCGTGAGCCTTGGGATCCTTGGATACACCATGTACACCCTGCCAAATAACAAGATAAACATGGTCATTGGAACATGGAACCTGAACAAATATATAACTCATAACACCCCAAACTCTGTTTATTTATTCTTTCACCAACTCAAAAACTAATACAAAGAATGGCTTGTATTAAACTCAATAATTTTAGGAACTTTGGTTACTATTTTTTGGTAACAGTAGCAGATATTAAGCTTTAAGATTTCTTTTTGCCTTTATTTTCCAAGTGCTAGTTCATTGCATTCATCTACAAGAAGCCTGCTAAATTTCAAAACATCCTGAACTTTGGCACATCATGATTATATCCAGAACTTTCAATTTTCTAAATAACTTACATATACATATATCTGTCTCTGTATGTGTGTGAGTACATATAAATCTTGCAGAAGAGCTCCAATCACCTAAATGCAGAAAGAAAGAAATAGCTGTGAAAAATAACCTTTCCATATCAAAGCCTCCAATGCCAAGGTCGTAATCCAGGTCAATATTTCCAAATTGTGTCCTTTCGAATAAGCCATGCCATTGATGATACAGATTCAGGGATAAATATCAATTTAAATAGAGTGCTCCAAAAATTAGCAGTAAAGAAAAAAGAAGCGTGTTCAGCATCCACTAAAGCTACAAAACCATCCAACTTGACAACATTAAAAACTTTATCCTCAGCATAAAAAGGTCTGAATGATTGGTGCTGGATTAGCAAGTCCTCCAATGTTGAAGTGTGGAGTTTTTTCTTAGTAAATAACGAAATAGCTCATCATTTGTAGATGAAGTGGCGTACAGGTCACGCAAAAGAAAAAAAAAAAAGTTTCAGGTAAGCAGTCCCAACTACATAATAATGTTGCAAGAGTAGATTCAACTAATGCCTAACCTGTTGTCTCTATTGCAATATGACCAAAATTTCCTCTCTTTTTGTCAACCAATTTTGGAATCACCTTCACAAAATCTCCCCTGACTGTTCAGCACAAACAATCATTGTTGAACATGATAATATATTTGGCTTCTATCGTTTTTGCAGCAATTAAAGAACCATCAATGCCAACTTCACCGTATATACTGCAATTTAACATTAGGACAGGAAATTATTTATCCAACATAAGACAAACTTATCAGAATGGTCATCTGTTATCAGCAATATAATTAACTACAAAAACACGACAGTTTATACAAACAAACCATAGCCATAATGATAAAACAATATATACACACACCTCAGTGGCTAATAGTTGGCTGGATGTTTTATATTTGATTTCGAACAATATTGGTCAGATTGGAAGGAAATCCTTTATTAATAACCAGAAGGAAATTAACAATCAATACAGTACGGTTCCATCTTGTTGCATTCTGCAAAACCTCGCAGAAATCACCCACACAACACTCCAAACCAATGAAAAGTAAGAGAAAAAAAAAAAGGAAAAAAAAAAAGGATACTTCGATTATCTAGTTGGAACACTGCTAACAAGCCTAGCACCAACTCTATCTAATCTCTTCACCATAGCCACAGCCTTCAAATTCCCTTCCTTCCTGAAAGCATCCACCATTCTCTCCCCAATCTCCTTTCCCCTCTCCTCATTATCTATCACCGCCACAGCTGTAGGCCCTGCCCCGCTAATTGTACACCCAAATGCCCCAGCTGCAATGGCAGCCTTCTTCACCTCTTCCATCCCAGGAATTAACGGCGCTCTTTTGGGCTCAACAATTTTATCATTTGACAATGCCTTGCCTAATCCCACCAAATCGCCTTGCAGCACAGAAGCCACCAATGCTCCAGCTTGGCTACAATTCCAGACGTGATGAGTCATTTCAATTTCTTCAGGCAAGGCAGCTCGCATTTTCTTAGTGGGTGCCTCAAAATCTGGACTCACGAGTATAAAAAAGAGATTTTTCTCTTCAGGGAACTTTAAGCTCATTAATTCTAATGGGGCGTAATTCCTGATCAATACAAATCCTCCCATAATCGCTGGCGCTATATTATCTGCATGATAACCTGAAACTTTGGTTTCGGATTCCAGTCCAGCAACAACCAGATCCTCCACTTCTAATTTTCTCCCAAATATCTCGTTAACAGCCACGGCAGCCGCTGCGGCACTGGCGGCGCTCGATCCTAATCCGCTGCCCAAGGGGAGACCTTTTTCGAGGGTAAGAGAAAGACCCACTGATCGGATATTTAGCATTTTCATGGTAGCAATAGCAGCAATACCGGCACAGTTCCATAGAGGGTTTTTGGACAACTTTTTGCTGGCGTGTGTTCCGGAAATTTCAGAGATGGAGATCTCGCCGGGACGGACGGAGGGGTCGACGGTGACGGAGACAAAGTCTCCAAGGCCGTCGACGGCGCAACCCAAGAAGTCAAAGCCGGGGCCGAGGTTGGCAACAGTTGCTGGCGCGAATGATCTAACAGAGGTGTAGACAGGTTCGGGTTCAGCAGCGGTGATGGTGGAGAGAGAGAAGTTGCAGCGGAGGAGAGCGGGTTTCTTATTGTTTAATGATGGAGAAACTGTCATCTGTTGCAATGGAGAAAAGAAGCAAACAGCCATTGTCGAGGAGAGAGGATGAAAAAGATCACTTCTTGAAAGAGACACTGCGGGAGCTAAGGTAAAAACGGCGCACGATCTGAGTTGGTGAGCTACTGAAGCCTAGAGTGTGGAATGGCGATCTGATGAGGAAGAGAGAATTGATTAAAGCCCCTAGAATTATATTCCATAGATCAAATCACCTGTCAAACCGAATTAGATCACAAATCTTATTTAATTACGTCAAATTTAAAATTTAAAAATTTGTTTATACTAAACTAAAATTAAAAATAAAATTTACGCAATAAAATATATAGTTTAAAAACTAATTTATAAGAACCTAATTAATCGAACAGAGCAAAGTCAAACGCTGTCGTATCAATCCAGCGTCCATTCTCTACACTAGTTTTATTTTTAAAATTTTATATTTTATGCAAATCACTTGAAGAAAAACAAAAAGCGGATTTTTCTTGTACAGACATTCAACTAAAGAAAATTCCAGTGATGAAACCATTAAAGCAACTTACTCCACTGCTAATAATCAATCTTTATTATCTTTCAAGTTTTTATGGTAGCATACAGTCTTATGGCAGAAACCATTTACACATGATCACTTAAATCAGTTATCAACACTCAACAGCCGTGTCCTTCACCCAATGAGCAAGCACGGAAACATATATAGATCCTTCTGTCAATGATCACAGCAAACAGGCTTTGAAGCCTTTTTCTATTTCTTGTGCATCCAAGTTCTTCCCTATGAACACAATCTTGTTTATTCTTGGTTCATTCGGACCCCATAACCGATCTGGTGAGCCTTGGAATATATCATGTACCCCCTGCCATACAACAACATATCATGGTCAATGAAACATGGAACCTGAAAATGTACAACCAAAAACACTCCAAACTCTATTTTTTCGACTCTTTCACCAACTAACAAACTAATACAGATAATGGCTTGAACTGGTATATTTTGAACCGAACCAAAATATTATGGATTGTAATAACATAACTAACATATAGGGACAAACATCATATTCATGACCTTCTAACTAGTATATAAACTAGCAAAACAATAAAGTAATCCAGCCAAAAAGAAGGCACATGCATCGAAAAGGTTACAATTTCATTCATTTCAAGATCCAAAAATAAGCAACAGAACGATTTCTTTCTAGGTAATCAATTTAAGCAGTATGAATGAACTGGAATCACGTAATAATTAGTCACATTTAGACACATCTACATTTAATTTTACCTGAAACACAAATCTCTCATCCATGCCTTGAACAGATAAAAGACCCTTCATCCGGTATATGTCCTCACTACGTTCCAGCAACAAGGTACCTAGCCACATGTTAGCCTGAAACAAGTGAAATTGTCAGCTTGTTACGTTTCCTGGAAAAGTAAATCAAATTAAAAAGACCAGGTCCCGAAAGCAGCAATGGAAAAACTATAATTGCTTATAAGAAGATCAGCTCATACACCCATTACTTTTTCTGAAAATACAGGTCTATCACGAAATTTAAATGGGACTTATAAACCAACCTTCTCCAAATCCAACATCCCTTCACATACTATGCTGACAGAAGAAACACCAGGATCATGAGTATGATCATGGGAATGCTGACCATCATGATGTTCTGCATAATAGCGCCCACAGCCTCGAAATTAGTTCAGGAAGCTATGAAGTGAAGAAATTGACAAAACTAAATTATTACATTTTCCAAAAGTGAAAGTGTGCTACATTCAAGAAATACATGAATAGAATATGTATCCAAATAACAAGTCATAAATATTAAGCATATATACCTCAGGATGCATGCATGCATCTATATTATGTTTTGTTTTCTAGATCTAAGGACGTTGATTCCTGGCAGGGCCTTAAACAAGGAAAAGCAGAGCTTGTCCTACAATTAAATTTTAGCTGCACAATGATGAACTTGCAAAGGGAAGGAAAGCTGGCCACATTATCTTGTACAGTACGGAGATAGTTTACAGAACCATAATTGCACAGCAGCAAAAACAGACTACAATGGATTTCATATTAGTTAATATGAAAGTACACATTATCCAGCTTTTAAAAAACAACACTTAATTGGAGTGCCTAAGGTTCTCCTCATCAAGAATTTAAGATGGTTCCTCCAAGCACAGCAAGCTAAATGAACTACTGAATGGATAGTTACGATAGTATGCATTGCAAGAGTTACCATGATGGTGACCGTGTTCATCATAATGGTGGTGGTGGTGGTGATCATGGTCATGGTGATGATTGCTGTCATGGTCATGACCAGCACGATCTTCCTTTCCTTCTGCATCAACAGCACTCTCAATCCTAGGAAGACATCAATAGAAAATTAGCCAGCAGCTTCACCAATTGCAGCATGACGGAAAGTTGTTAAGAGCTGTCGATACATTAATATATGCTTCATGAAAACAATACAATAAGGGAATGTTAGCCAACAAATTGTCCATTTACAATAGCATTACATGCATAAGGATTCTAGTAGATAGCAAAAAGCAAGAATCACTGCAGTTTAGTTTACATATACATATAAATATATGTCTCTGTGTGTGTGATTGTACATATCTTGCAAAAGAACTTCAATTATCTAGATGCAGAAACAGAGAAATGGCAGTGAAAACTAAACTTTCCAAATCAAAGCCCCCAATGCCAAGGACGTAATCCAGGTCAACCTTTCCAAATTGTGTCTTCTTCAAATGAGCCATGCCATTGATGTTCTAGATTCAGGGTAAATATCAATTTAAATTGAGTGCACTAAGAACATTAGCAATAAAAAAAAGGCAGCTTGGTGGAAAAGAGGACACCCACCCTTATTTGCTGCACTAGAGAAGCAATTTCTTTCTCGCCAACAAGGTCAATCTGGAAACAAACATATCATTTTATTTGTCAGGAATCAAATAGTTTATATAATAACTGAATAAGAACAAGAAAATTACAAACAGAATTTACCAATAGCATTTTTTATAAGGCAACAGACAGGGCCATTTCAGTTTTATCGCATTGACTTTAACTCCATCCTCATGGAATATAAAAGGTTGATTTACAAAAAATAAAAAAGCCATCCAATATGATCAAGAAGCCATGAGCACTCAAAAAAGTATGTAGATGATAAGGAGAGTCATATTTTTCATGAATCCTAGCGGATTAGATATCAGTGAAGTTTCCAATGTTATAAATTGCAATTTCTATTGCTCTGGTGAGTAATTATGGGCTCCACAAATCAGGAGTAAAATAATCATTATTACCTTATTTACAATAACCCTGTCAGCATAAGCAATCTGCTCAACAGCCTCATTGACCACTCCCTTCGGTTTAACCTCATCCAAATGAAAAGCAGCATGTTTAGCATCCACTAACGTTACAACACCATCCAATTTGACATCATTAAAAAATTTATCCTCAGCATAAAAGGTCTGAATGATTGGTGCTGGATTAGCAAGTCCTGCAAAGTTGAAATGTGGAGATTTTTAGTAAATAGCTAAATAGCTCAACATTTGCAGTGCAATGTTCTAAACGTCACTCTACAAAAAGATTCAGGGAACAGTCACCATTACATAATTACTTTGCAAAAGTAGATTCAATTAATGTCTAACCTGTTGTCTCTATTACAATATGATCAAAATTTTCTCTCTTTTTATCAACCAATTCTGAAATCATCCTCACAAGATCTCCCCTGACCATACAGCACAAACAACCATTGTTCAACATAACAATGTCTTCGGCTCCTGTTGTTTTTGCAGCTACTAGAGAACCATCAATGCCAACTTCACCATACTGCAATTTAACATTAGGACATGAAATTAATCCACAAACTTATCAGAAGTGAAATCCATTGACAGCAGAATGTAATAATAATGAACTAGAAAAACACGATAGGTTGTCCAAATAAACCATAGCCATAATGACAAAACAATATATAGACACACTTCAGTCGCTATAATAACGTTTCAGGTTAATTAATGAACAGCAAAAAAAATGCAACTTAATACCTCATTCTCAATCACTGCTATGCGCTTCCCATGGTCTGCAGTCAAGATATGGTTAAGTAATGTTGCCTGTTCATCACCGCAAAGAACCATATCAGCCAACCAACCCAGGATCCAGTTCAAATAAATTGCTAAAAATGGAAACTTTTCCACAAACTACAAAGACTTAAGGTGACCATTTACAAAGCTGAGGTATTTCCAATTACATTTTCAAGTAGCACATCTAGTAATGTCAGGTTGTGACACAATTAAAATGGGTAATATAAAACATAGAAATAATTGTTATTTATACATTTCCAGAGCCTAAAAACCCAGTAATAATGGTAGCAGGAATCCGATTATCAGGAGGAATCTTGGTGGTCAAATCATAATCCTCGCTCTGAGGGGCGGCGGTGGTGGAGGCGGCGGAAACGGAGAATCTACGGGAGGAATCAAAAGAGGGTTTAGGAAAACCGAAGGCGACGATTTTGGAATGAAACGACCGGGTGGTTTTGATGGATAAGGTCTGTTGGGGTTTTAACAAAAGAGGGAAGAGTGAGGTGCGAATTCTGGAAAGTGGGGTTTGTTGGCGATAAGAGAATGAGAGGAAGGTGGTGGCTATGTCCACTGAGAGCAAAGCCATAAGTGTGCTTTGGATTGAGAAAAGGAGAAATATAGGTTGGGGTTTTTGAGGGGCTTAGATTTTTTTCTCTCCTGGCATCCGAGGGATAGCTGTGCACATTTTGTTATGGAATTTTTTAATTGTTAAGAATTGATCCTAAATTAAAATTCTAGTTAAACAATATAATGTATTATCCGTGAACATAATATATCAATTTTTTTTATTAAAATTTTAATTTCAGCACTAAATTATTATATAATTGAAAATTTTAGTATCAATTTATAAAAAAGTAACAAAATTTTGTATTAATTTATAATAATTAAAAAATTTAGTACCAATTTATAATAAATTAATAAAAATTGATATCATTTATATAATTAGCCTCGTCATTTTTAAAATATAGAAAGTCAAAATAAAAATCTTATATCTCCGATTCTTCTTCCTAAAAGTTGCACTCTCTACTTCACACTATAAGAGTAAAAATAGCTTTTTATCAATTTTTTAGTTTTTTCCCTTCTTCATTTTTTTTAAAATAATTTTATTAATAAAAATTAAAACAAAAAAAAATAGTGGTTTTGTGATTTTTAAATGAATATATTTTATTTTTTTGACAAAATAAATTATATTTACTCCATTAATTAAAAAAAAGTAATATCCCATTAACAATATTAAATGCTAATGATATGATAGTAATATTAGCCATGCTATTGTACTTTTTGTGATGTGATATTGACATATATATTAGTTTTGTTAATAGAATAAAAAATAAACTCTTTTTTGTCAAATAAAATAATATATACCTTAAATTGAAAAATAGTCAAATCACATCATTTTTATATATTTATCTATATTTTTGCTTTATAGAATAATAGTCATAAAAAAAATATTATTAAACATATGAATTTTCAATATATAATGATAAAAAAAACTTCCTATATTTTAATATTTTTTTAAATAATGAATAAAATTTTCCCTCCATTTAAAATCAATTCTTAATTTCTTTAATCATATATGAATTATTTATTTATATACAATCCTAAAATGCTATTATGATATTATTTTACAAGATTGAGTATTAAATTATGAACTTGTGTCCTTATTATAATTATTTTATAATAATTATGAATTGAAGTAGTCATAATCGATAAAAAATAAATAAAAAATTTTTATACAAATTAATAAAATACAAAATATTAAGAAAAAATGTAACATCTATAATAAAATTCAAATCAATTTTAAAATTAAATTATAGAATTTTAAAAGATTTTTGATACTATAAAATTCAAAGTAATACCAAAATTAAATTATTAAAATTAGAAAAAAAAATTTGGTAAATAAAGAAATTCTGAAACTTTATAATAAGATAGTATGAAATTTATCTAAAAAATTTTGGTATGTAATTTGAACTTATTTCAATTTTGGATATATGAATTTTTTTTACAAAAAAAGAGTTTGTAATTTTTTTGTTTTTTAATTTAAAATACATATTTTGGTAAAAATATCATTACATGTCATGTCAATACTTATATGAAGCTGACATCAATATCGCATCAATGCTATATCATCACTAATATTAGTACCACATCAAATATACTTAATGCTATAACGAAAAAATACTTTTTTTTCATAACTAAATAAACTATATATCTTTTTTTTGTAAAAAAAACATGCACCTTTGTTTAACAAACGCGAAAATCACATTTTTAATACTTTTCTCAAAATAAAAATAGAAAATGAGATAAAAAAAATATTATTGAAATGTTCAAAGTTTTCAAATCAAGTAAAACTATAAAGTAAATTATTTATAATATAAGAATATTTCTATGGTATTGTTATATCCGTATATCAACTATTTTAATAAATATGTATATGACTTCAAATATTTATTATGTATATATATCAACTGATGGATGAGTATATTATAATATAAGTCATTTATTTACCGTGCTGGAATACCATAAAATTAGTCATAATATAATGAGAAAAAAGATTAAAAGCATTATTGAAGATGCTCAAACAAATTTTTAGAATCCAATAACTGTATTTCTATCACTTTATTATAATTAAATATTAAATTTTATAAAAATTGCAATGTAATATTCAAAATCAATATTTGGTAAGAAGAAAATGATGTGGTAACTAAAATGTATAATTGACACTTTGTCAAATCATCTTTTTCTAACTAGGAATTGCCTTTAGGTATCATTTTACATTTTCAAAACTTTTAATATCAATTTGTTACAATTAAAAATTTTAATATAAATTTATAGAAAAAACAAATTCTTGTACAATTTATGCTATTAATCCGTTTATAAATATGGCAAATGCAAATTGCAAAAAAAAAAATTTAATATGTAATTAAATATTAATAAAGTGAAAAAAAAATTAAATATTGAAATAATAGATAAAAATGTAAGTTAGTCATTTAAATATTTTTATAAAAAAAGAAAATTATTAAATTAGTTATTTGATAAGTTGGGCAACAATACATTGAGATAATGATAGCAATAAAAATATTCAAAATAACAAATCAATAAACTTTAGCCTTAAGAAGAAATGATAATTAATTAGTAGTAATTTTTTTATCAGATATACAGAAATTAATTCTGTTTGTGTAAGTAGAATTGCAAAGACAATAAAATATTTATTTATAAATTTTAAAACATTAGTAGATCCACACAATTTCATTAAAATTATGTACCAATTAGCAGTAATTATTATTATTTTTATTTTATTTTTTGAAAACATTAGTAGTAATTATTCTTAAGATATATGATAATTAAAAAATCTTTGCGTGTACTATCATTCAAAGAAAAACCCAAAAAAGCCTCAACGTTAATGGATAAAGCAGAGGGGAAATGTGGGAGCCACATCGGAGAGGGCCCACATTTCTCATATTCTTGTTTCATTCCTTTTTTCTTCAAGTGCACCTAACACCGATCCAACCTTCATTTATCTCTTGCTCATTTTCAGGTGTCCCTCATCCAGTCGTTCCGATGCTGGTTCGGTCACAGCCACCGTGCCCTGTTTTTCTATTTTCTAAATCCAGCTTAGTTTCACAGTTCTTTTCCGCTCAGTCTCTCGCTCGCTCTCTCTATCTCATTATTCTCTTTCTTTTTGTTGATTTTCAGTGATATGGGAGTTCGATATATAACCCATCACCACATTCCATCATGACAAGGTATTGATGTAGGATTTATTTTGCGTTTTCGTTTATTTTTCTGGTCCTTTGGTTTTTGTTTTCGTGTCTGTTTGTTTCCTTGGAAAATTATTTCCATGGCACTGATGTGTAGCAATCATTTTACCTCGATATATGTGCTTTCATATGTGTATAGGGTTAGCTTTATGAAAATAATTTATCTACGTTGTAGTTAAAAGTTTGATTTTTTTATTTTTTGGTTTTTCTGTTAATGAATTTTTAGCTTTTCGTTTTTGAATGTTAAACGTCTCTGCTCAACTCTTTTTGAATACTTTACTCTTATTCTGTTTCTGTGTAAAGTTGCTTTCTTTTTACTGTTTCTTAATTGTTTTCCTATCAGTTTTAATTGGGCCTCTGCTTATTTTGCTTTTACTGCTTTTTCAGTCGTTGTGGGAATTTCTAAGCGAAACTTTGAAATGTAAATTTGTTATTTTTGAGGACATGATGTGGTCGAACTGCACAGCGATTGCAAAAAGTTTATCTAAGTGCTAGTCATTGTGTGAGTTTGTCTAGTTATTCTTTGTTTGAAACTGAAATAATGTTTCTTAACGGAACAGGATTTATTTCCACAGAAATTTCGAAAAGATTGCCTTTTCTAACTTTAATGCAGTTTTCTTTCGTTGTTATGTTTTGTTTTGGAACTCTTTGGTTGTTCATTTATACTTTTTTACCTTTTTATTGTTTTGGGCATTTTTTGTTGTTTTAAATTAACAGGAGCCTTTAGCATTGGTATAAGTTTTGTTGGTTTTGCAGAGTATTTTGGGGCCTCAATAGTTTAATGGGAAAAGAACAAAAGAGTGGCATAGGGTTTGGTTCTTTTTCAATTTTGGGTACGTGGTATTTGTAACAAAAGAGGCTTTTAGTTTGATTTGTTTGCAGAAATCGATATTTTTCCACTACGGTGTTAAGTCTATCTAACGCGACGTTGATGTAGATCATCGTTGTCTACGTGGTGTTGATGTGGATCCCACATGGATCAGCGCCATGTCGGATTAACGTCGTAATGGGAAAAAACGTATTTTTGCAAACAAAATAAATCCCAAGCCCCCCAAATGCCACATGCCCAAAATTGAAAAAGGGCCAAAATCTTTATTTGCAGTTCATTATGTACATTAATTTTGTCCTGTTTGCACGTTTGGCTAGACCGCTAGAGAGGATGTGAAATGCCATCATCAAAAAACATTTTGGTAATTCCAGGTTTGCAATTATTGTTAAGTATGGGTTGAAGTTATTAGCTATATTCTCAGAGGAATGTGATGTCTTAAAACGAGAGGTGGAAATAGTCTGTACAGTCAGAAGGTTTGATAGTGGTTGTTCCCGTATATATAAATAAAATCTCCTTCTGTACTTTGACTGCATTATAACTCCTTAGTCCTTTCATTCTTCAGTTTTGCGCATATATGTGATTTTAATATCTTCAAACAAGGAACTTTTCAGAATTCCCCTCATTAAGTTTTTTCTACCATTCCTTTGAAAGGAATGGCCTTTTTCTGAAAGCGTTATTCAAAATTCTTGTCAGGTGGTCTTTATCTTGCTTACAATGTGCCCTGTGTACGTGTTCTATTGAATTCTTCTTTCTTTTACAGGATGAAATAGAGCACATATATCTATTTTAGGGAATCAAATGGATTTGCGTAGTGTTCTGCTGAAGTTTTACGACACACAACTGATTACAAGATATTTCCTCAATGGGGGAGCTTGTTCAAGGAAGAGACACCAATTGGACAACGAATATAATTTACAAAGAGGGATTTCTGGAAGATATAACAAAAGTGCTAGCTCAAAGTGGTTGGCAACTTCGTTTTCTAGACCTGCTTGTGAACTGCAGCAAGGGAATCAGAAATGTCCAACCCTCATGGACTTGTGCATCAAAAAAATACGTGAGGTATATAGTTCTATCCATTTAAGCAACCCAAAATCCTTTCCAGAGAGACTGATTGCTTTAAGCTTTTTATGTAAAACAGAACATGGACAAATATGGTACATTCTCTATGTTTCCTAGAGATATTACTCAGCAAATTTTCAATGAATTGGTGTATTCTCAATGTTTGAATGATGCTTATCTTGAAGCTTTTAAAGATTGCGCTCTCCAGGTAATTTCTAGTGAGATAGCTAACAGATCCTTTCAATATCATGCTACTGTTTGCTTATTGATTGGTGCATGTTGCTGATATGGGTGTGGGATTGATAGGATCTTCACTTGGGAGAATGTCCTGGAGTTAATGATAGTTGGATGGATGTTATATCTTCTCAAGGGATATCCTTACTTTCTGTGGATCTGTCTAGTTCATGTCACTGATGCTGGACTGTGGATCTGTCTAGTTCATGTCACTGATGCTGGACTGCTTCATCTAAAAGATTGCACAAACCTGCAAGCCTTAAATTTTAATTATTGTGACCAGATTTCGGACCTTGGGCTTACTCACATCAGTGGTAATCTTCTTTTTCCATCCTTTTCTTCCCTCCCTATCAGTCCTCATTCTATAGCAAATCAGAACTATAATGATAATTTTTTATAATAAACTGAACTGATAGAAAAATATGAGACAAAATTAGGAGGTATTAGTGCCAAAGAGGAAAAGATAATAGAAAGTGGAAGCAGGAGTAACAAAAAACCCAAGTGATTGTATCATGCAATGCTGCAATTCAGGATCTAAGAAAACAAGAACAAAGGGGAATCCATTATCTTGCTCTACGTGGTGGATTAGTTGCCTTTCATTTAGCCAGCTGACCTCCATATTTTATTTATGGCACAGCCCAACTCATCTTTTTGTTCATACTTTTCTTTTTCTCTTTACAGCAATGAACATGCAGCAATAATTGGGACTAGATTTTTCTAATATTCTTTTTGCGCAAAACTACAGGTCTTTCAAGCTTGACAAGTTTAAGTTTTAGAAGGAACAATTCAATTACAGCATAAGGAATGAGTGCATTTGCTGAAATGGTTAACTTGGTAAAGTTGGATCTGGAGAGATGTCCTGGTATTGGTGGCGGACTTGTTCATCTCAACGGTATTTTTTATTTTTTAAAGGTCCTCTGACTCGATTAATAAACTTCAATAGATTTCTAATTTATAAAAAAATCCTTGTTTGCCAATGTTAATTTACTTTGATTTTAGTTTTCCATATTGTTTAACCATGGCTCTTACTCATGCGAGAATGACTTGGTTGCCAAATACATAAAAAAAATAAAGTTTAAATTGTCTGGGTCAATGGTTGTTGTAATTCTGTTAATTATAATATGATTTTTCAAGTGATCCATAAGATTTTGTGGATTAACTGGTTTTCAATCTCCCGTATACTCTGCATTAGAAGTGTATTTTCTTGCATAGAGGTAACAGGCTCGTGCAATGCAGATAAATATGCGCCTAAGCGTATAGGTATGTGTTTTATTGTGTGGATCATGGTTTACTATTATATTTACATATTTATATTGATATCTTGAAACCCTTTTGTGGTTTATTATTGGGAAATAATTTTTGAAATCTTTGAAGCCTTAGTTTGTCCATGTTTTTGTGAAACAAGTACTCATTTGCAGTCATGTCCTTGCATCTGCAAGCACTGTTGTAGAAAACTGTTTAGACAAGCTACTATATGTATAAGTGTCTTACTGTCTTTGCATTTATAATTGAAGAATCATCAACAATGAAGCTTGAAATTGGAGCTTTTTACCTAATGAGGAATGTGTTTATATTTGAATTTTTTGCTAATCCTTAGTACACCAATCGTTATTCCAGGTCTGTCAAAGTTGGAGTCTCTTAATATGAATTGGTGTAACTGCATAACAGATGCTGATATAAAGCATCTCTCTGGTAATATTCCTTCTTCCACCTTAAAACAATATTTTGAGCACCAAAGTGTTAATTGCTAGTTTAACCAGTCTGGTAGGATTGGCATGGTTGGTGTTGCTGCTTTCTGACTTGCATTGAGATGGCCTCCATATTTTGATGAAATGGAATTATCCATCGCTTACTTTGTTTGAATCGGCTTTTTAGAGGTTTTAGACTTGACAAATGTGACATGACATTGACATGGATAGGAGTTCGGAAAAACAAAAGTGCATATTGGTTAATCCTATATACTAAGTTCATGTGAAATTCGTGCACACATTAATTTCAACTCTGATTTTATGTAATTTCCAATCTTGTAAGCCATGTGAACTGAATTCAGTTTTATTTCAGGGTTGACAAACTTGAAAGGATTACAAATTTCTTGCAGTAAGGTTACAGATTTGGGAATTTCTTATTTGAAAGGTATTTGATTAACTTTTATTTGTTTGGATTTATAAAATTCATGTTTATGCCATAATCTTGGAAATATGGACCATTTTGTGCTTTTCTTGGCGAGTGGAGAGTTAGTTAATAGGCATAATTCTTAAAGTTGGTTGAACTGAATCCTTCCTTTGTGATAGCCGTTCATTATTTATTTTATCCAACATTAGCTATACATATCAATTGCTATGACTGGTGCATACTATGAACTTTACTGTGCATTTATTTTGAATTTGACAATTATGCTTGATAGGCTTGGTTTCCAATGATTAGTAATGCAGGGATCTGTGGGGAATTTGATATAATTGTGTATTGCATACCTGATTGCGGACTTGGTTCTATAAGTTCGTATAGGCTTCCTAAATCATGTAAACTACATATATTTGAAGGTTGGGTTTGACCAGAGTTCTATATTATCCTGTTGTTGTGCAGCTGTCAGGGCACTTTTATATTTGAATCTTAGCAGATGCCATCTTTCTGATGATGGATGTCAGGGCTTTTCTAGTAAGTACCATTCATATGATTCAACCGTATTTTGGCTGATGTTATCTCACAATTTACACATGGTTCTATTTTTATGCAATCTTGGCTTCCACAGAGCTTGGAAAGCTGAAGATATTAAATCTGGGCTTCAATGACATCACAGATGCATGTTTGGTACACCTGAAAGGTAGTATATCTGTAACTCTTATTTATTCTTGTCAAATTTGTAGATTGTAATTGTAAATAAGGTTTGTGGGTGCTTAATTAATGATATAGTTGAGAGATGCACAAAAAAGATGAGAAAGCACTGATAGAAAAAAGCAACAATAGTATCCAAAATAATCCAAAAGAGCTGTGAATGATCTATCATTGTCTAAGTGTAGAAATTCCTTTTAAAAATAAAAGGACCATGATGCAAGCCAGAGTGCTCTTTCCTCGTAAAAGCTCTGAATTTTCTTCTTCCGATTTATATTTGAACAATATGCTAAGCTCTGCCACTACCCAAACGCATGCTGGTCATACTTCATTTGTTGGAGGCCTTGCAACTTGAGGCGGTATTCAGTTGTCTTTGGTTGTTGTACTTCTGAATGTCGTTCATGTCACAAATTGCAAACCTATTACAGGATGTCATGTTATCTTTTCTATGTTAACATATATATGTACATATATTCTGAAGTAATTGCAGTATGGTTCTGAAAAGTTGGAAACATAAATTGGTTTGTGCATTAAAATGGTTGACAAATAATAAAAATTTACTTTTGATGACTTTCTGTTGTAATGTTTTTCCATTCTTTTTAGCAGATTTGATGAACTTGGAGAGCTTGAACTTGGATTCATGCAGAATCGATGATGAAGGCCTGGCTAATTTAACAGGTCAGCAGATGTTTTGCCTCATTTTAAAACATTTCCTGATGTTTTTATTTCCCTTTATTTGGTTTTAATTTTTTGTAGTTAAAAGGTGATCTAGAAGCATGCTTGTATGTCATTCAAAGGTCATGAGAACTGTACAGATAAACATTGGACCCTTGTATTGTATGTCCAGTTTGTGTCAATGTGACATAACAATCAATGCATATTGCTGATTTATTTATTTATCTGTTTATTGTGATTGCATTCTCATGTAAATGGAGTCAATATTCTGTTTTATTTCCATAATTGTTAAAGGCGAAAGGTGCACCAAGGCGATAAGGGCTCTTATCGCCTGAGGTGCAAGATACAAGGCGAGACGCGCGCCTGACGAAAGTGAGGCCCACAAAATAAAATAAAATAAACCTATAACTCATATTACAACATAACACCTACATAAAATAAAACCATAAACTTAACTCAATACCAAAGAAAAGCAATTTAAAAGATCAAGCCATAATGTTCAATAGGCAAAACAATAAAAAAACATGCGCAAAAGATATAATAAAAGTAAAATAGTCTTATAAATAGCTAGAAGTTTTAATCCTAGAGTAGAGTAGTACTATTATACTAATATTATAGCATGTATTTGGTGGTTTAGGCATACATACATATTTTCAACCTGGGTCACTTCTAATATTATTACTACGAGGTGCACTCGAAGCACCTGCACTTGCCTCAACCTCCATTAAGTATTAAACTGTATAAATAAATTATGGCATAATTTTTCAATGAATAAAAATCATAAATATTTCATAAATCATGCGCAACATCACAAGACACAAGTACTGTCATTTTCAAATAAGATATCTTCATTTCTTAAAAAAAAATTTAGAAAACTTCTATAATACATAATAGACACACGCCTCAGTAACATCGTCCACCTTTGGGCTGCTCAAGGCGCCATGACCAGCGCCCAGGCACGCCTTTGACAACTATGTTTATTTCATATATGAAGTCTTAAGGTTGAGATCAAAGATGAAGTTGTCTTAAATCCTAGTCTTTATGCTTTAAACGTTTTTACTTTCTTCCATTGCAAACATTTAGTTCTCAAGAAAAACAAAATGGAGACTTTGTTTAAAGTTTTTACATGGCTGAAAGATAGAGGTTCAAAAAAATAGTAGGTATATAATTTGTTATCGAGACTCAAATGTAGGAGTGCAAGTTCTGATAACATGGACCCAGTAATTCTCATCAGAACTTTGTGTGGGTACAGATTGATGAAGGAATATGTTCAGGATTTAAGGCAGATTTTCAAAAAGTTGTGTAAAAGAAATTCCCAAGATTTTACATTTAATAGGCCAAACTTACGCATACAACATTTTTCATGCTTTATTTTTTTCCCTCTTTTTTCCACATCAACTTGATGTTGCCTGTGGTATACCATGATGCTTTCATTTTTCACATATCCTTTTTCTCTTCTATCAGCAGCATTAATATTTCAATTACTGCTTCTCTTTTTTAGGCCTTCAACGTTTGAGATATTTAGTGTTGTCAGATACTGAAGTTGGAAGCAGTGGACTCCACCATTTATCTGGTTAGAAATCTCTTTCCTCCTTGTGAATGATACGAATAATCAGTTGATATATATGTTCTTTTTCCCTTTATTGACAGTAGTACAGATCCAGTTCTTTTACTTAATATATTTATATTTTTGTTAATTTTTCTGTTTTCCAGTCACTCTATTGGTTTATTATTTTTAGGTTTGACCAATTTGGAGAGTATAAATTTGTCATTCGCTATGATTACGGATGGTGGCATAAGAAAATTGGCTGGACTGTCATATCTTAAATCACTTAAGGGGTGTTTGGGATTACTGTTCATGATCCTAAAAGCATAAGAATTTTTTTGATTTAATTGACTGATTTTTTTAATTTTTTGTAAACTATTTTTTTCAAATATGCTTTTAGAAAAAATATATATTTATCTGCTTCTATCAAAAGCAGTTTTCAAAACTCCAAAAAAGTCTAAAATACAAATTTTTTTTCCGAAAAACATTTTTTCTAAACGCAATGCCAAACACAACCTTAATCTAGATGCACACCAAATTATTGATAGTGGACTTGCAGCCCTGACAAGTAAGTACTCGTTTTGGGGATGGTGTCCCTAGATGTTTCACTCTCTATGATTGATTCCTTGTATCTATTCTAGCTACTTCTTTTTGCCCCTTTTCCAATTTAAGCGAGATCATTCTTATGTAATATTCAAGCAATATGATTTCCTGTTAAGTTGTCACCTCTCTTTTCTTTCCTTTTGCTTCTATGATTAAGAAATCTAGTGTAGGCTTATAGCTAGTTCTAAACGTACCTGTTGTATTTTGTAAATTATATCCATACTGCTATATTGTTGACTTAAGAAGGCTGACTCATTGGGCTAAGGACAAAATATTTAAGTCAATTTGATGATTAACATTATGAGTCTAGTTTTCTTTTTAAAAGGTTTTTTTGTTTTTGCACTTTATTTGTTTTAACTCCAGTGCAGCGAGTTTATAACCAGCTAATTAAATTGTATGTGATATTGAATTAACATCCGGTGGATCATTTTTGTGTTGAGTTTTAGTTCTTGAATATCATTTAGCATTGAAGATCGTCTTTAAAGGTTCCATCAGATTTATTGCATTTCTTTTGCAGGTTTGACTGGATTGACCCATCTCGATCTATTTGGAGCTCGTATTACAGATTCTGGAACAAATTATTTGTGAAGTATGTTACATAAATTTTTGTCCAAGTTGTCTTGAAGGAAAAAGGATACCGAATACATAATTACTGCTTTCATGATACCGAATTTATAGTTAACTGCTTTTTATGTTTTGACTATAGAGCTGAAAGGTTTGTTTCTATAGAAGTTTCTATCATTTGTTCTAGGTGCCTTACTATGTGCCATCTAGTACTGATTAGTGATCATCATTAATTGCTGGTGTTTAATGCGTTTGGTTTTTACAGCAGATGGCTCTGTTTCTCTTCTAACAAAGAATCTATTGCCTCTCTCCTTTTCTCATAACATTTTAAATTATACATTCTTGTGTAGAGTTCAAGAATCTGCAGTCTTTGGAAATATGTGGTGGAGGATTGACTGATGCTGGTGTAAGGAACATTAAAGATCTGTCATCCCTGTCGCTACTAAATTTGTCGCAGAACTGCTATCTAACGGACAAATCACTGGAATTGATATCTGGTAGTATCCAAACCACTTTGCTTTGAATAAATTACGTATCTGCGTATATTAGGCTATGTACGGAAGCTTTATCTGCGATTAAAAATTTAATATATTTTCTGGTGCAGATCCTGCTTAGCAGCGCCTGTGCTTTAATAGTAACTTTTGTTAGTGTGTTTTATACACAAGGGTCATGTATAGGCTTACTGAGGTTTCTAAAATCTCTCTCCCTTTCTCTCATATGCGTGCATTTAAGCAGGCTTGACAGGATCGGTGTCTTTGAACATGTCAAATTCTCGTATAACTAAGGCGGGGCTGCGGCATACGAAGTCATTGAAAAATCTAAAATCACTGACGCTGGAATCATGCAAGGTGACAGGTAATGACATAAAGAAGCTTCAGTCAACTTTCCTTCCTCAACTGGTAAGCTTCCGGCCTGAATAGTTGAGAAGATGAAATATGGGAACATTCTGCAAATAGCCCAGTTGGCATTGAAGTCCTGGTGTGTGAGAATTGAAATAATTAAACACGAATTAAGACAGATGGTGGCATTGTATATATGGGTAGATCTGAGTGTGGTCATGGCCTTGCCAAAGCAGAAGAGAACTTGCATGTTATGTGAAGCTTTCTTTCATAGTGATCGTTTGAGCATGAAAGAAACTTTAGATAAGCTTCCTTGGCCGGTCTCTTGAAAATGGCATGTTAGGATAATATCTGAAAAAAGAAAGAACTAATGAAAAAAAAACAAAGAATCATGTTTATGTTCTCGGATGAGAGCTTGTTAATGACATGAAAAATCGTGTTTATATCTTCACAGTTTGTTTGTTTTGGAGGGAATTGGGTGGAAAAGAAAATTGGAATTCTCTTTCCATGAAAGATCAAAATCATTTCCCATTAATTTGGTTCTGCTTGCATCATTTGGTGACCAACCAAGCTAATAATGTTTTCATAATTCAATCTCTATTTCCTGCTAAGCTGAACAACAAAGCAACGACTTTTTCGTTTAAACCTCAGCATCTATTCTGAAAGTATCTATCAACATTAAAACAACGAAAGCTCTCTTTTCATGGAGTTGAGTCTTCTTGATCGAGGGCAAAGAAAAAAGTAACTTCTATGGAGAAGGGAGAGAATGCAAGGAATATAAGTAAGAGGGATGAAAGCAAAACAAAAGGGGGTTTATATATATATAATACAATTAATTATGATTTACTTAATTATATATAATACAATTATATGTTGAACTTATTTATAATGAAATATTTGTTATGATTTTATATTTTTAATTAAACATAATTTGCTATGATATCACGAAACGTACGATCTTTTGTAATCTTATAAATTAACAAAACTTTTTCTCCTAAAGTTTATTGATGTATTCTAATCTCACTAACCTAATTTTATCACTCTTTTTCATTTATTCATTTAGACTGTACTAATTAATTATAAAAATACTTGTATCTTCAAATTAATTTCTTTGCATATATCATTTATAATTATAAAAATAATCAATAAATATAAAAAATCATAAATAATAATTAAATTTGCTATTCTTATATGACAAAAAATATGAATATATATACATAGAAATTGTACCTTGAATAGTAATTTGATATAAACGTTAACCGTGTATATCCCACGCCCCCACCGTACCATGTCTAAAGATCCGGAGAGGTTGTTTTTTATTATCAATTAATTTTAGTGTTAGTACCGAAAATATACTAAGTATTTTAAAAATATATTTTAAATTTTTAATATTTAATTGATTGATTTTTATAAACTATTTTTTCAAAATCTACTTTAAAAAAATATACATTTTTATTTATTTCTACTAAAAATATTTTTTAAAATTAAAAAAAAATTAAAAATATAAAATTTTTTCGAAAATGTTATTCTGCCAAAAAAACAAGAAACGGAACCAGAACGAAAAAGGAAGGGTGTCATTTGGTTCCTTGTTTGGACGTCAGAGAATGGACTTCACAGTGTAAAGAGGGCTACTACAGTTTTAAATAGTCACTGCAGTTGACGTTGATATTGATATTTTTGTGTCATGCTTTCTGATTTCCACAATAATTGAAAAGATTCATATTAATTAAATCATTTAAATTAATATTGACTATACAATTCCAAAAAGCACTGGCTTTGTTAAGTCAAATCATTTAAATATTCACTGCAGTTGATGTTGATATTTATATTTTTGTGTAAAATAATACATTAATACTTTCAAAATAATTTTTAAAAAATATTATTTTCTAGTAAAAAATAATATTTTTTATTTAGAAAAATTAGTTCAATTAATTAAATTTATAAAAACGTACTAATAATATATGTTAAAATTTTAATGAACAAATAATATAATTTTTAAATTTAAAAAAATATAAATATATTATACCAAATTATAAACATATATTTTTTAAATTTTAAATATTAATTAATATTTGACTATACAAATTCCAAAAAGCAGTGGTTTTGTTATGTCAAAATATAAAAAGGCTGAAACAGGTCTAATGGTATTATTCAGTTGATGTCAACATCACTGCACTTCATGTTGATATTGGTCCGGTGATACTTTGTGTTTATAAGCCAGCTAAATCTATAGCTGTCCCTAAAAACATCTCCAGGGAACCCTTTGTTAGACGTTCTGCAAACTTACCAACCTCCTACTTGGGATTTTAAGTTTATTCAATCACTACACAGTCCATTCTTGGTAATGATCTTTCATTAATTATTAGCTTTACTATATCTTTTTTCAGTCGAAAGTTTTAATTACTGAAATTCTCAATCTTATTTTATATCTTTTTTCAGTTGATAGTTTTAATTACTGAAATTCACAATCTTATTTTATTCATTATATGTTAAGGGTTAAGGGGGAAGCACACAAGGAAAGAATAAATAAGCAAGTGATGACAAATTCTTTAGATCAGCTCGAGCTTATTGATACCTTGCAACGACTTGGATTAGGTTACCATTTTCAGGATGAAATAAAAACAACATTGATGAGATTTTTCAATCATAGTTACAACCATGAATCTGATTAGATGATGGAGGATTTACATGCCACGGCTCTTCAATTTAGACTCTTGAGACAGCGTGGGTTTTATGCTCCTCAAGGTAGATAAGCTTTTTCTTCTTTTAAATGTTTGTCTCGTTATTATAATTTATATTTTAATTTGCACATTGATATATATCTAAAAGTACTTTAAATCTTTCAAAGCAGATGCATATATGGAATAGCTAGATGATTATCTTCTTCGAACCTTTACAATACAATGATTAAATAAGGTGTCATGTGTTGATTGATTGCAGAGATTTTCAACAAATTCAGGGACAAGCCTTCAAGGCCAGCCTTGTTCAGAATTTGGTGGGAATTTTATCTTCATATGAAGCATCATACCTTTGCGAAGAAGGTGAGAGCATCTTAGAGGATGCAAGAAAATTTTCAACCAAGCATCTCAACAACTATGTCCGACAGAACAAGGACGAGGATTATGTTTCCACGTTGATAAGGCGTGCCTTGGAGCTCCCACTTCGTAGGGGAGTACCAAGATTTGAAAGCAGATATTTCATCGATGTTCATGAGAGGAAACAAGATAGGAATCCTCTTCTTCTAGAGCTTGCTAAATTGGATTTCAATGATGTGCATCAGCAAGATCTAAAACGCGCATTATGACATAGAAATTTTTTTAATTATACTTTGAGTGGTAATATAAATTGTTTGTTGATTTCATGTGATGTGAAGGTGGTGGAAGAAAACAAGTCTCGGGGAAAAGTTGAGCTTTGCAAGAAACAAATTAATGCAGAACTTTTTATTGGCTGTGGGGTTTCAGTTCGATGCTGACAGAATAAGCTCCTCAAAGGTCAACTTACTCATGGCAATAATGGATGATATTTATGACGTGCATGGCACTTTGGATGAACTTGAGCTCTCTACTGCTGCTATTGAAAGGTAGGTATATTTGTATTAAAAAGAAAAAGGGAACTGAAAAGCAATAATTTAGATTTTAGGCCCGTTTGGTATTATCGGTGGGAAATATGTTTTTACGAAAACAAAAAATATATTTTTTAAAAATTGTTTTTAGATGTAAACAGATAAATAGATATTTTTTTAAAAAATAATTTATAAAAAATTATAAAAATCAGTCAATTAAATTAAAAAAATTTTAAATTTACTTTTATAATTTCAAACATTCTATTTATGTTTGAATATTACAAATTATATATGCAGTCAAATATTATTATATATAGTTTACAAAATGTAAGTCTTTTAATTTGAATTTCAGATGGGATGCAAATGCAACTGAGAACTTCCAGACTATATGCAAGTAGCTTTCTTAACTCTCTATAATTTCGTTAAGGAAAGGAGCTTAGATATTTGCCGTGAAAAAGGGTTCATCGCCATTCTTTACCTCAAAAAATCGGTACATGTTATTTAATACTTACTGTTAATTTTGAAAATTTATATGTAAAATTAATTTATCCGCTTATTCTGATCAATTATTTATACAGTGGGCAGAATTATGTAAATATTACTTTATGGAGGCCAAGTGGCATAGCAGAGGGTATATATGCCAACACTACAGGAGTATTTAGATAGTGCATGGATATCTGCATCAGCACCTCTAGTACTGCTCCATTATTACTTTTATGCAGCAAGTCCGATTGCCAAGGAGGGTTTGGAATACTTCCAAAAATATCCAGATATAATTCGAAATTCATCAATGATTGCGAGGCTCGCAAATGATCTAAGCAACATCCTCGGTGAGATTAATTCCCTTCCTCATCTATCTTAATATATACCACGAATATCCCAAGCTATCTAAAGCTTTTTTTTGTATGCTTTTGTTTATTATGGTGGGCAGGATGAAATGAAGAGAGGAGACGTTCCTAAACCAATCCAATGTTATATGAATGGGAGTGGAGCGTCAGGAGAGCATATAAAAAGCTTAATTAGGAAAGCATGGATGAAGATAAATAAAGATAAGAGTTGCTAATTCTCCGCTTCCTGAAACATTTATTGGCAGAGCAATCAACCTGGCAAGATCGGCATTATCAGCATGGGGATGGATTTGGTACTGAGGATTCTAAAACAAAGATACAATCATTATTGGTTGACCCTATTCCTTTATAGTTTAGTTTGCAATAATTAATTAAGTGAAGTTGAGTGATTAAGAATCAATCACATTTTGTATCTTTTAAGAATGCAAAGTCTAAGTTAGAAGTGGTTGACGTTACCCAGGATGAAATTAATCAGTTTGTTTAACAGAAACACGATTTTTGTATTTGTATTTACTTTGTCTAAATTTAACTGAAACCTGTTCATTTTCCTATTACTTTCATTCTTATCATCATGCGTGTAGTTGATGAGAAATAGGGAACTCTTTGAACACCCAACTGATTTTCGAGTGCTCCAAATACTACTACTACTTAGTACAACGAAGAAATTCTAAGAAACCAAAGAGACACTAAGATATGAATATTCGACAAGAATGTGAAGCTCGGGTTGCTATATGATGATGTCCCGCCACTATAAATATCGGAATCTACAGACAAAAAATAATCCTGTAAAGATGAAACCTGTGGATTTCCGGCGAAAGTGTGGCTGTAATGAAGTGCTTGAAACATGTTATGGTGGCATTCAAGCCTCTCCTTCTGAAGCATAGATAGTGTTTTTTTTTAATTATTATTTAATAAAAAACACCTGGACCTTATTAAGAAAGTAGGGCCATTTCTGAACAGTATTCGAAAGATTAAAACACGACAAGAAAGTATCTGCAAGCTTCATATGATAATTTTGCTGTCATAACAGACAAATCCCAGAGATGCGGATACGAGAGCAAAGTCACAAACTGATAAACGTGGTCCAATAAATTTGCAGAGAAGCAAAGTGAGTAAATTATTTCATTTCAATAGAGACTGATGCCTAAAATCCCAAGAAGACGAGAAGAAATGCAGGGGGTAAAAAGACGGATGCTGTCCATATATTAGGTAGATATATAGACAAATGAAAAAATTAAGCAGCTTTACTACTTGTGTTGCCAAAGATTCATGTCAAAATAATTAAAGTTTCAAACTATTATTGCAAGGAAAGAAAATAAACACAAACTATAAAAAAAAAATCTTCAAGAAATTTCCTTCTAAAGCTATTAATAATCCTACAGCATTTACCTTACAAAATATCTGACAAAATATGCTAAATCTACACATCCTTTGCAAATTGTTCCTTGAGTAAATTACATATCATGAACGACAAACTGCAAAACAAAAATGAAATCAAGGTAATAGGCATCAGAAAGGGGGAAGCAAACAAGTGTAATTGTTAATTTGAACAAAATAAAAAATGAGATATGAAGAAAACTTGACCAAGGGTAAACCAGCAAAGAAGGTAATACCTAACTTAGGAATAGGCCAGCAAGCCAAGCATGTAAAAAAATTTGTGCTCTGGCAATTGCTAGATCATCTCTGAGCTTGATCCGAACCTGAAGGTCCAACAGAAGGAGTAGCCGGAACACTGCTTGCTGACCCATTCTCAGCAGGTGGAGGCACACCCCATTTGCCTTCAGATTCAAGGGGTTCGAAGACATGAACCCCACCATCAGATAGTCCTAATGCAAACTGATTTGGTTCTTGTGGATGAGCAGCAATAACAAGTGGGTGGACATTAAAACTGCTGTACAATGAACAATTAAGAGTCAAAATAGACATGGCCGATACTTACAAACAAGGAAGGTAAAGGATCATCCTGATAAACCAAACTAGTAGTAGATACAGAATTTTCTTTTGTGGGAACCTCTCAAATTCTATTGACTAATAATGCAGGATCCCATTAATAAATAAGACCAGTTAAAAGAGTGCGAAGTTTATACATAGTTTGCAACTATTCCCAGTAATTCAACATAGTCCGTGATAAGAGATCTCAATCATAATCAAATTTATGGTTTTTTGTATTTTAGGCGGAACCCCTCTACTAGAGAGTAGATACATCCTTTAAGAGAACAAAACTTTGAAGTATACTTTCGTTATAAGCAAATTTTCCATGACATACCAACCAAGACTAATATGGAAAGTAATTTCTAGGTAAGTAGGGTGGAGGGGAATCTAAATACGCCTATGTAATTCAACAGTACAGTTGATGTAGTTGAGGCACAATCAGGTGAAGTCCATTACCTGACATTAGCAGGAAGATAAGCGGAAGGATTGATGCGACAACGTAATCTCAGATTTTGAGCACTGAACACACAAACTGCTGCATCAAAGAAGCTGGCATACACCAGTTGACTATCACATGAGAATGTTGCATGGGAGATAGTTGCAGAAGATTCACAAGGGACCCACTAAACAAAAAATTATGAAAATGATGAATTAGGAACAGAAAGGCATCATGTTGCTTCTACAACAAAGAAGACCAGGACAAGAAGCTACCTGTTTTATGCACTCTAGCTTCGTTGCTTCATATATAGCAAGCTGAGTCTCATGCACAACCAGAAATTGTATCTGATCCAGATGAAATTGTACACGTGTGTCTGATTGTCCTGTTGTCCTCCCAGGTGGGACTTGCAAAAATCTTGCTTTCTGCTTTTCCCACCCATCTGAATTCCACACACAAAGCTGGATAAAGAATGGGAGAGTGATGGTTAGAAAGCCAAGATAAAAATTTTGACTATAGTTTCCCAATGAGAGCCTCAAGATTTTAAGAATAGTAATTTCCATAATTGAGTAAAGAAATTCAGACAAATTAAGAACCAAAAAAAAAAAAGCTCACCCCACCAAGATAAATCAGTAACTACAATCTTTTTTTTTTTTTTTTTAAAAAAAAGAAACCCAAAAAGTAATCTTTTTGAATAAAGACTGCAAATCATTGAAGCAATAAATTATGACAAAAAGCCAAGCATTTTGAAAAGAAATACAAATCCAACTTATGAAAGTGCCTATATATGCAGAGGAAAAATAATTACCTGAGCATCTGCTCCAGATGAAATTAGCACGTTTAACACATGGGAGAATGCAAGGCCAGTTATTCTTTTAGAGTGGCCTTTAAGCTTGCTCTTGACCTGCATCAATAAAAAACAATAATAAATAACAAGTGCTATTCCAAAGCATGAGCAATGGGTAGCAGCTTATAACTATGTTATACCTCATCCACACGGACATTATATATCTGAATTGTGGAATCATCCATGCCAATAGCAATAATATTATTATCTTGAGGGTGAAAAGCAAGAAAAGTTGCTGCAGGTGGTGGCTGCATGAATGTTGTCATTGTCTGCACTTGTTCAAAGAATAATGAGTTTAATCAAAAAAAAATTATAAAATTCAAAATACATCCAAGGATTTATGCAGTACCTTAAATGTCATCATATTAAAAAGGGAAATCTTCCCTCCAGATGCTGACATAACATAAGAATCATTCTTAGACAAAGCAAAGCAGGGCACAGCCTCTTCAGGATTAGTGTCAGTAATGTCATTGGTCATTATATTGCCACTTGATGGTTGCCATAATTGAGGTGCTACACTGGCAGTTGCCTGCATGATGACGTACCAAGATTAAAACATGAAATTAGAAATTTGACAAAATGCTTTGTATGTTCCTGTACCTTGCCATTTGAATTACGATCACTTCGTTGCCACTTCCACAAAAGATGAATTGCATTTGATGCTAATGCCAAAATGGCATTACCTAAATTTGTATAAATTAACCTTGATATCTGCAATATTCAAGAAGCAAGTCAATGAAGATATCATCATTGGAAGAAAGAGCCAAGACAAAGTTTCATGAGTCCGCTTCATATGGGGCCATGTCCTAGTATCTCAATTCATAAAAGAAAGCCATCGACCACTGCTGATCCCTGCTCAATAACAGTGAAAAAAGCTCCAATAGAATATTTAACCAAACAACTTATATTGAATCCTTTTTTCTTTGCCATGTGAAGATACAGTTTCTCACATCAAAGGTCATTCCTTGCCACATATTAGCCAATAACTAAATTTGACAGCCTGCAGTTATCATATGCTTTCACACCAGGGATATAAGTTCCAAAAGAATCATGTTTATTCTTTTATGTAGAACTCATTTCCTCAGCAATTACAACAGGCTATAATGGGGCAAGATAACTTCACACACCTTCGCATATTACAGCATTTATACAATAAAAGGAGCTGCATATTTTGAAACTTATGTACTTATGATGTTAAAATGATGCACTTTGCCCTCAAGGGTAGCTAAATCAAGTCAGAACAACTAAACTTCAATGATAAGTCCAATGGCCTCCATAAATTCTTAACATAATTTCGACCCCCATTACTTGATGCATACTTATAAAAAATTCTTAATAGGATATCATCAATTGCAGGTACTTCAATTTCCAATAGCTTACATGACCATCATTGAAGATAAACGTACCAGTACCGAGGGTAAGCTTAGTCTAAAAAAATACATTTTTAAGAAAAAGGTAGTAAAATGAACTGGGAACATATGCAACTCTGGAGTTTTACTACATACCACAGGTAAGTACAGATTAAAATCATGGAGTCAGTGAACACATACCTAATATCAGTGAGAAATTCAAAGAAGAACAAAATTTTTGCAAAAAGAGTCAGAATTATTAGTCAAGTGCCATAAAGACCATGTAAGACCAAAAAGAAGATCACTCTATTAACAAGTACATAAAGAGAATGCTATGGAGTAAATATGCACCTTGTTTATTCTCAAGTTTTCAGGAAGCCTTAAGGATCGGCATTGAGATGTTTCATTGATTTCAGTGAGCTTCCATATCTTTGATTTGTCATTGGCTTCATCAGTTATTCTAGGTTTCACATCTCCCAAGTTCCGAGTATCTCCATTCTGTTGAAATCAATTTTCTTTGAAATAAGTTTACCGTAGATTCATACATTATCAACAGAAAAAAAAAAATGTTATTGCTATTCTCCTGGCTTGCCCTATTCTCATACATAAAATACTTTACTGTTGAAACTTAATGAATTTTTCTATGCTCAATTGAACAGGTAACTTCTATTCAAGTTTGCTTATACAGAGTAGAATGTAAAAAGAACAAGAGCATTCAACAAACCATTCCAGGAATAGTAACAACTGTCGCACTTCTGTCTGCAAGTCCAGCTGTAGTTGCTGCTGCTGCCACTGCTGAGATTGGGTTCATTATAGGCTGCATGAAAAAAAACATGTTTAACAACATTCAACTACTAACTGGTCAAATTATATAAGAATCAAAAAGGCTTAGAGTAGTACCTTTGTAACAGCTTCACATGCTCGTGAGGCATCATAAGAGAGATTCTCAAATGAGCGCAATAACCTAAATCCATCTGAATTTGCCAATATCTTAATGCTATTCTCATTGGCAGAAACTGCCAAGAGAGAGCCATCTTTGTTAAAGCGGATACGTGGGCTTGCCTGAGAGTTAGAAATGGCAAATTTAAGCAGTTATCATCCTCAAAATATTGTCTTATAATTTACTAGTGCAAAATGACTTACTGGAAGGCCTCCATCCGTATCGATTGATGTCAAAAGTTGAATATTGTCCATATCCCAGAATTTGATAGAGAAATCATCACCAGCAGCCAAAAATCTGTTCTTGGTTGTATCAAATTGAACAACACCCAAAGAACGTTTGCGGAAACCTTGATAGCTTCTTTTCACATTGCCTTCACTTTCATTCCATTCAACAATATGTGATTCCCCATCTTTACTTGTCCCACATGAAAATAGCCTACAATATCCACCCAAAAACCCAAAGAAAAGAGACAGAAAAATTTCTTGGTAGGTTGACCCTGGAAAAATAAACATCAAAAGACAAGCAGAACTGAAATAATAAGTTGAGTATACTAACCTAGTACCATCGGCACTATATGCCATTGTCGTGCACCAACGACCAGGAGCCTCATAATCAACTCGAGATCCCAAATGGTCATACAACCAAGCTTTTATTTTCCCATCTAATGCAGTTGAAAAGATAAACTGAGGCAAAAGCAAAAGAGAATTTCAAGGACAAGAGAGGATTCAGTTACAGGAAGGAAACAAAAGTATAACAAGCCCAAAGTAGACAATGATAAAAGCTTCTGCAAAATAACAGGCTACCTGAATTTTTTCCTTATAATGGGGGCAGACGGAATAAACGGGAGCCTCATGACCTTCAAAAGTATACTGTTTTGTACCAGTAGAAGCATCCCATACCTCACATTACAAATAAATAAATTAAATGAGCAACCAACGGCAACTATGATCTCTGAAACAAATACGCATGTGAGAGGCCAAACCTTGATCGTCTTGTCATCACCACAGGTTATTACACAAAGATGTTTATTAGGGGTAGAGAACGCAAGATCATTTACTCCACCAAAATGAGCATCAATCTACATAAGAAACTTTACTGTTATTTTGCATTCATGAAAATTAAACACCATAAGTAAAGAGCTCCAGATGACTTGGTTAACTCAAGATATTGTATAGATACCTCCAAGTGCTGCCTCACATCATCACCTCTATGGTAAGAATATATTTGTACAATGTGCCTTGAGTATGCTACCCCTGTTGTTGAACATGAAGGACATATCAGTATCATTTCTAGCAATTTTTAATGCATTTGATGGATGAATTTCATAAGGCAAGAATGAATTGCAGAAGATGTCTAACTAACCAAATAAGGAACCATCAGGACTCCAAATCACACGGTTCACAGATACACCAGGATCCTTGGCTAGAGCTGCCTAAATTTCATTAAATACCAGTTCAGTTTTCTATAATTTGCATACAGCAGCCATTTCACATAAGTATAAACAATAATCATAGTGACAAAGAACAGAATTAATAAACCTGCAGAGGCATAGAACATGTACTAAGATCCCAAACTTTGAAGTTTCTCAATACCAGTCGCTCCCTAGAACCAACTTCCCATAATGCAACATCTCCCACATTGGTACCAACTGTAGCAACTCAATGAGAGTACTTCATAATCAATTATCAACTCAAATTCTAAAGTTTAAAGTACACCCGTTACACCAAGTACACTGGAGAGTATCAACCAAATGAAAAGCTCAAAAACAACACTAACCTAGAAGGAGAGTCTGTTCAAGAGGATGGAAATCCATGCTCATAGGAGATGATCCTTGATTTAAAGTCCTTGCAACAGTCTTTGGCAAGTCATCTGGTGCATTAAAAGTCTGACCACCAAGGCCATGTCCTGGAAATGATACTGGCAGCACGTTAACTGGCAAATTTACCTGCATAAATGCAATGAAGATCAATAATACAGAAAACTTCAGCAGCAATAACAACACAGCTTTTGAAAATTCACATGCATGATAGGTAAACAGCTAAAGCTGCCATATGAATTTCATGAAAATAAAAACCTATGTATCATTTTGTGTCCGCATAAGGGAAAACAATGAAACAAAGCCCAGTTACCTCATCAGAAATTCCCATAGGCCTAGTTCTTTTTGTAATATGGTCAGAATCTCCAGATGGATAGTCTACAGAAGGGTTGGTTGGAGGAGTCCTTGGATGCTTTAGGGCAGCTACGCAAGGCAACAAAACACATCTGTCGTTAAAAAATGAACTATCCTTCTCATACAATCTAAGCTTGATGAAGCAGAAAAATCTAGACATCTATATGAAAACTAAGGAAGCTACCTGGGATTGACGGAGCACCAAGACCAATGGCTGCACCTCCAGAAACAGCTGGATGAGTTACAGTGGAAGGATTAGACATCCAACCTGCTAGAGGCGCTGGAACTGGTGCTGGTGTAGGTTGAAATGGCTGAATATCAAAAACCAAGAACATTAAATTAAGATACGACACAACATCAGTGCTAAATCAGAGTAAACTATATAACCAACCCCATGTGCACCCAAAGGAGGAAACCCTCCAGCTTTTGGTAAGGATCCAAGCAGTGGATTATTTGCCGGTGATGGAGCCCGAGCACCATTTGGTTGCCCACACGAATGATCCACAAAGAGAGTTTTAATATCTGGATTTGGCCGAGGATTTTTACAAAGTTGATGCTGCCAATTCAGGCTGTATTTCATAGAACAATAAGTTCCATGTTTTTGCACAATATGATATATGAAAAAATGTTACCAGTGCCAAAATCTACAATACTAAGGGCCCGTTTGGCATTGAGTTTGGGAAAAGTGCTTTTGGAAAAAAAATCATTTTTAATTTTTTTTGAATTTTGAAAACTGTTTTTAGAGAGAAGCATGTAAGTATATGTATTTTCAAGAAGCAGGTTGCAAAAAAACAGTTTATAAAAAATTTAAAAAATCAATCAATTAAATAAAAAAAATTCAAAACTTGCTTTTTAAATATCCAACAGCAATCCCAAACACCTCCTAAGATGCACTGAGAAAATGCCAAAATAGTCCCAAGTACACCTAGTCCAATAAATTTGCTGTATAAACAAACAAAATACCAATTGTTTTTACTGGCACAAGATTGAACAAAACAAGAACTTTCCAGTAAATGTTATATATATGCACAATACTGGTATTATTAATGCAAGAAAAAAACCAAATGACTACTTTCTGGTAAAACAGACCAACCATGCATCATTCTTAGATTAATTACCTTTGATTAATGAGTGTCCGCAACCTTGAATTTTTAAGATTAGGAAACTGCAATTTATCACGAAACAGGGGGTTTGCTTCAATAAGCTTCTTAAGCTCCACCAACATAATTGCCCGAGCTGACTTTGTATCTCCATACTTGGATAGTTGCTCATTCTCCCTGCATAATACAGCCACATCATTACAATTTCCATAGCTATTTCACATTGAAATTTGATTTATTTAACCCCTCTTACCTGAAGTTCTCCAGTGTCAATAGCTGAGTAATTTCCTTGAAAAGCTCCTCATTGAATGTGGCGAACACTTTCAAATCCTTTACCAATATATCAACTGCCTTGGAACGATCATGCCTATCAAAATAGAAAATATTCTCATCCATATCTTGGCAAATGTTCCAAACAAACAATGACTACTAATTTAGAAACAATGTAAAAACCAAAGAATTAGTTAACTCACTTATCCAACGCTTCAAGGTACTTTTGCTTCCTAATCTCGAAAAAGATTTTCATTGAGTATCGGTTATCATCCACTTTTGTGAAACCAGAGAGGTACTTCTCCACCTCATCCCAGTTACCAGCATGCACCTCATCCTCAAAATACTTCATGTTAAAGAAAAACCCAGATTCCTGTTCAAGCCTATTTTACATTTGAAACAATAATTAATGTGTCCAAATCAGCAAGTCATTATTATTGAAACGCACCTAATAACCAAAATTTTAAAAAAAAATGAAAAAACTTAAATGTTAGAAAAACTCACTTGTGAACAGTCTCTTTGAATTTTTCCTCATCAAGGAACTGTAGGATCAAGAACACAAGCTCTCGACTGAGAGATGACATCTTAAACGCCCCGTTTTGCTTAGAAATGCACAGATATTGCTCTAATTAGCAATAGATCTGGAAGGAAAATTCCAAAAAAATACCAAAAAAAGAAAAGGTCAGCCATTTATAGTAGACTAGTTTAAAAAGGCAAAAAGAAAATAAGAACCGTAAATTAAAAATCCACTTCGAACCAGATCATTCAACCATCTTCAACAGATACTCGACAAAAACACCAAAAATCATCATTTACAAAATAATTACTCCACATTAAAAGCAGTTAACGAAACATTTGAAGTAAAGTAAGGATCAGAAACTAGAAAAATAAGAGAAAACAACAGCAAAATTAGGGTTTCGATATTTCTTCGAGGATCAAAGATACAACAGAAAAGCTGCTTTATATTAGATAGGAATCGAAGGAAAAAAAAAAAGCACTAAAAACTGAGGGAAAAAAAAAGGAAATATTTTAAAGCAAAAGATTTTATAGCGTAAAGCAAAGAGAGAAAAGGGAAATTTCTAAGAAACTCACCTCGCAATCAAAGGAGAGAGATCAATGAACCAGATAGCAAAATAGACGGAGAGAGAGAGCAAACTGAAGCTTTCTCTCTCTACAAAAACAGTTTTATCTCTCTAAATGGAGCGAGATTTATCTCTCTCTTTCTAGACTTTCTCTCTCTATAGAATTTATATATACTCCCATAAAAACATTAAACCTTGCAGGAATGGGATTTTTATAGGAAAGAGGAGACAGATAAGGAAGATGATAAGCTCCGTTACTTATCACAAGTACTTATGTAAAAAATGATACGCGAATGCAAATAATCTGGCTTCTTATTATAAGCACAGTGTTTCGTGGTCCCCACTTTAGCCGGCTACAATTTGTCGAGTTTATCGGCGCGGAATCTCTAGCTGACAACTGTTTACCTTAGTAAAAAGATCATCTACAAAAGAGTCCACCGTTACCAGTGATCTTGCAAATGCACGGACGCGCATATTAGCTCTAGTGATTCAAAAGCAGTTAACTAGATGTAATATACCTGGGATGATCAACCGGCTAGGAGCTAAGTTGGACGTACAACTGAGAAACATATTATAAAATTTAAGAAAGCAATTTTCACCGTATAAGATCTCCCAAGAAACGACAATTTATCATCGGATTGGAGCCAATGAATTTGCCCTTTGATTAAAGTAAATATTACTGAAAATGCCATTGAGGTTCAGTTCACGGAGAGATGGAGACGTGGTAATGATTGTATCACGTGATAAAGTAATTTCGGTTGATGATTATTTCGATATATTGAAATGATAAATGATATTATCATATTCACTTTTTTAAAAGTAATTAAGGATATATCACGAGATATTGTGAGAGGAGAAGATTGCTGGAATTGGTCGAGTGAATTATTATTCTAACTATTTAATTTATAATAATTCAGTATCTAAACTATTATTTATAAAAAAAATTTTAAAATTTAAATTTTATAACATAAAAGTATATGTTATCAAAATTTATTAAATTATATAACAAAATACTGAAATTAACTTTTTATATCAATAAAAAATTTTACGTGTAAAAGCTATAGATACAAAATAGATTCCACAATCATTTTTTCTCAAACGAAATATAATCAAAATATAATTAAATTTTGTATTAAATTGATACCAAAAATTTTTTTGGGATCCATTTTGTTTACGTAGCATTTATATATATAACTTTTTTTACTGATATAGTAAATTTATATTAGTATTTTCTGTTAAATAATTTAAAAAATTTTGACAGTAAATACTTTTATATTACAAAATTAAAGTCTAAGTAGTTTTATATTACAAATAATCATTTAGATATTAAGTTGTTACAAGTTAGATAATTAGAGTAATGTAATTCATTTAAAAGAAAAGTTTACAATAAATGCTAAATACTTCCTTTATTTATTTTTTTCACCAAATCATTAACAACTATATTAGTGATAAAAATAAAATCTAAAAATAAAAGTTAGTCTTGAAAATTTTTTATTTACTAAATTAATTAGAAAGTAAATGTTAAAAACTATTAAAAATTAAAATATTTTTAAAAATTTCTTCATCCAATAGAACCATCCTCAAAGTTTATAATAAAATGGATTAATTTAAGGGAGTTTAGCTTTTTGCAACAGCTAGCTATTCTAAAGGTATTTGGTAAAATATTTTAAATAGCAATTTATATTTGTTTTAGTTCTAAACAGCAGATGTTTAAAAAAGTTTTATTTTGGAATTTTTTCAATTTTGTTTTCCAGCTTTTTGCAAACAATTGCAACTTTTTTTTTAGTAAAAAACAAATGCATTCTTTTTAAAAATTGACATTATTATTTATTTTAATATTTTTTTTGACACTAATCTATAATTATATTCCACCGTTTTATCCGCATTTTTTAATTATACAAGAGAAAATATATTAAATTACTTAATTATATTTATAATATAAATTTCTGAAAATTTTTATTATAATTATTATATTTTATTATTAAAATAAATAATTGTATAAAAATAATTATTTTATTTTTTATTTATTCATACATCATAAAAAATTATATTTTATATTATATAAATAATATTTTTATTATTTATTTTATATTCTAAGAATAAAAGTTCAATCAATTTTAATAAACATAAATATAAATCGGTTATCAATTAACAGAGACCGACTATTAATTATCAACTACTAGTTTCATTTAACGATAAACTAAACGGGCTAATAATGTGGGTGGGGAGGTTTGGTTCGGATCTGTGAGAGGTCACGCTATGTTTCACAGCTGTTTGTCCACCCTAGTAATAATTTAATGAAAGTACAAAAAGGGGAAACAAACCGATTGTAAATAAAAATAAATTAGATATTATAAAGTTCATTTTCCTTTTTTTTTTTCTTTAACTTGTCTCAAAAGTATATTCTCATTTGAATAATTTTATATTATCTTTTGTTCAATGTACATCATTTGCAATAAATGAATCATATGTTTTTTTTATTTTTAAGAATATCTCTAATTATTATTGAGATAATCTAAAAAAATATCTCTGAGGTTCCATCTAATAGTAACTTGCATCCAAAAAAATTGAGTTTATGAAAGATTTTTATAAGAAATTAAAGTGTTTACTCGAGTTATTGAGGGCTAAACTGAAACAAAAGTTGACTTGGTGAGCTAGTATTACAATTTTATTTTATTTTATTTTTTCTTAAAAAAATAAAAAAGAGAAAGGGCCGACATGAGCTCACAATAAAGGAATAAGATCATCCGCATAGTAACCGCACAATTGCAAAACACCACAAATTTCAAATCGCAAAAAGAAAATCAACGGTGGAAATCTAGTGTAACGAGCAATGAGGGACAGGTGTGAAATTCAAAAAAGACTAGAGAAAACGTAATCTGAAATGACCGAAAAGAAAAGGGCCAAGATTCTAAGCATTAAAAATGGAAATTATTATAATACAAAGCCCACGCGCTTAATATAGAGAGTGGAATGTACGACGCACTGACAATGGAACAAAATGGTCGTGTGACTGGTGTCAGATAGTGGGACCTCTAAAAGTTTTTCTCTTTTTTTTATCAGATTTGATGTGACGGCTACCAACTGGAAAAAACTAATATAAATAAATTTGTAAATAAATTCAAACGATAAATTAATTGTCATGTTTATAATTACTTTATCCGTCTACAAAAATATATTTAATTCTATTTTTATATATATTAAAAAATTATTTTTTAAAAATAATTATTTAATTTTTTTAATATAATATTTATATAGATATCAACTAACATCAAGAATTATTTCAAGCGATAGTTTGAAAAGAATAAATAGATATTTAAATATATTTAATAAAAATATAATTATAATTAAATAAAATAATTATATTTTAAAAAAATAATCAATCAATAATTTTAGACAATAAAAAGTGAACATATATTTCCCAAACATATGATAATAAATATAGATTAATCATCATGTTAACCCATTATTCAATCTACTAAACTCATTACAAAAAAAATCCAATAATTTTAGGCATGTTTTGGGATTTAAAAACATTTTTAATTTTTTATAAATTATTTTTTTCAAATATATTTCAAAAAATTATTTATTTATTTTCTCAAAAATGGTTTCAAAACTCAAAAAAATTAAAATATAAAATTTTTAAGAAAACATTTTTTTTTTAACGCTAAAGAGAGCTTTAACATAATATTTTTGTATTTCTTTGGAAATGAATGAATAATGGCTAGACAGAACATGTGGGTTGAAAGTTCTTAGAAAATAACATTTATTGGTTTAAATGTGTAATTCATATATGAAGATATCTTTTTACGGGGTGTATTTGAAATTGTTATTAAATATTTTAAAAATAAATTTTTTATTTTTTATTTAATTAATTAAATTTTTTTATTTTTTATAAATTATTTTTTTAATTTTATTTATAAAAAATATCTATTTATTTATATAGATCTAAAAACAGTTTTTAAAATTTTAAAAAATTAAAAATATTAAATTTTTCAAAAAAACATTTTTTTTATTATAATACAATATGCCTTTGAATTTATTCTATCGATGATACAAATAAACCATGACAACATATTTTTCTTTATTATTTTTATTTGTGGTAAAGGACAAGAAATTCAATCAATACCTTTATTTTGAAGCCCTACAATTTAATGTTGTGGGTCCACTTTACCTTGAGCGGGGAAAAAAATCCTATTGACAATAATTAATAAGCCAAGTTGAAACTTAATTCAGATATATCGGATGTATTATAGTATTTATGGACCAATTAAAATAAAAAAAATTAAATATATATCATTATATAATTATATTAGATTAATTTGTTCCGTCTATCTAAAAATATTTATATTTTAAATTGGAAGGATGATTTTAAGACTTTGTCATCACTAGGTGGATAATAATCTCTAGAAAACTTAATTACCTTGATTTAGAATTTATTGTGTATTGCACTCAATGTTGACGTTTTCTTGTCTTTGCCACCATCCGACCACCAAATCATAAAAATTTAACACTTTTATGGTAACAATAAGAAAATGATTACCATTTAAAAAAAATTATTATTATTTTATTGTATTAGTTGGTATCGGCAAAAATTGGACTTTTCTATCAATTATATTTTCTTTGTTTAATTTTAGATATTTTTTTATTATGAGGTTTAATAAGCTATAGATTGCACAACGAGGGTAGTCACTTCCTTATATACCTCATAAGAGTATTAAATTTCCATCAATATTAATGGATGGTAATAAGATATTTAGAACTTGAGACATCCTATATTATAACAAGTAAAAATACCTTGATGCCACCTTTAGTCGTTCTTTAAATTAAGAAATTTTAAAATTCATGAATTTTAAATAATATTGAAATTAAAAAAAAATTAAAATTTATTTTTCTACAATTAAGAATAATTTTAAAATATTATTAATTTATTATGGACCTCTCACTGATAAAAATAGTGAATTTTGGACTTTTCACCTAAGAGATGAAAAATCAAATTCTTAAAAAAAATGAATAATTTTAGCAGACGAGAGATTTTTCGAAATCTATAGATTTTGATATTTTTTAAGTAGTCAAACGATATATTTGACATAAATCTTCAAATTCTCTCATTTAAAATATTTCAATCCAGACATGGCCTTAAAGTTTTTATAACTAATATATATATATATATATATATATATATATAATTTAAATTTAAATTGCGCAACTAAATTTTTACTCAATTAACTCTCTTTGATTATCAAATTGTACAATTATATACTTTAATTATCAATTTAAAACTAATTTACTAATTAAATGAGATATTTATTCTTATTAATAAAATGGTCAAATGGTAAGAAATAAACTTATTTTGATTATTGTAAAATATGTATAAAAAATAAAAGTCAAATAAGATATTTATATTTAATTTTATATATGTTCTACTATGGTGTCGAATGATATACGTAGACAACCGTGAGAAGGAAGCGTACGAAAAAGATGAGGATAAGAGCTAATGCTCATGGAGATATCTTAGAAAAAGGTTAAGTGTGTGTATATATATATATTTGGGTAAACACATTTAAATAGTCAAATAGACCATAAACTATATAATAAAAATAATTATTATTTTTATATTTACCATAAAAATAAAATCACATCTAATGCAAATGCAAATGATAGGACTTCAACTTATGATCGTTCTAAAAGTAAACACGCTTGAATTAGGCCATCAACTGTATTTTTGACAACACATATAAATAATTTTCTTAATTAACAATTATTATTTTTTTTTGAATATTTTTAGTTTGACCACCTAAAAATTTGAATTTAAACTTTGTGGCTAATCGGCCTAATCTCATAAATTTAGTACTATAATACCATATAATATCATGTTAAGAAAAGTCATATATTTTAATTAAAAAAATCTATATTACATAAATTATTATAAAAATCATTTAAATTTTATAACCAACTTAGTCTCAGCTTCGACTAATAAATGGAAACTCACGTCTTTAAAGATGATATTGAAATATGTCAAATTCATGTAATAAGACTATAATTGGATCAAAACTTAATGATTATAAAACAAAATTTATACTAAAAAACAAGAGGGTGGTCCATTACCATTGTTTACGTGCACAAAGAAATTGAATGCCACCCGTCATTATTGCCTAATTAGGACATATTATTAGAGAGAAAACTATACCAAAGTTAGAAATATATGAAGTGTACGGGTGAATTGATACTTAATTTTTTTTAGTTTAATTAAAAATTTTAAATTTAAATTATAATAATATAATTATTTTAAAATTTTTATACAAATATTTGACTGCTTTTTGAGACTATATCCAATTTGAATATTATTAGATGTATATATCTAATAATATTCATATCGGGTAAGTTCTATATTTATATATGTGAAGTGTAGTGGAGGTCAGAGCCATCTGAAGGAGATACACATATTCAAAGGTGGTCATTTCAGTTCGGAATCGGCTGAACTGGTCAAAACAGATTTTGGTTCCAAATCGAAACCGAAATTAAAAAAAACTGAGCAGGTAAATGGGATTCACCTGTCTGCCTAAGCGTCATAACAGTTAGTGACATTCTAACACTAGGAACCTAACATGCTTGATCATAAAATACTTAGTACCTCTATTTTATATATAATTCTTGATAATGGACAAATTAGTAATTTAGAAGATGAACAAAGTGACCATAAAATACATATTACATCTATATTATATATGACTATTAATAATTGACAAATTATTAATCTTTATATAAATTATAATATGAGTATAATATTTAATAATTATATACAATGCAGCCAATTTAATTGTATTAGTTAATATATTTAATTTTATTATTTAATAATTTAATTTATCAATGAATAATATTAATAATTCATTAATTATAAGTCAAATTCTATTAGAACTAGATAATAAAAAACATATAACTAATATTAAAAATAAAAAAAAAAATTAATAAAAAATATTAGGAAGGTTCGGTTAAAAAAATATAATAGACAAGATAATTTATATATAGAGTAGGCAAGATAATTAATAAGTTAGATAATATGACATAGTTTTATATATATATATATATAGTATGATATGATAATCAAATATAATTAACTATTAGTATTTAAATTAAATATGAGTTAATTACACTAAAATTAATTTGCTAAATAAAATTATTATTATTATTTATTCAATAATGATGAATCCAATTATTAAAAATCATATGTATCACACGTGAATGATTGAAAATAGTAAGGACATATAAAATGACCGTTAAATACTTACTGCCTCTATATTATATACGACTCTTAATAATGGATAGATTAGTAATTTGATGGACTTTGAGATAAACATGCACTTCTATAATTTACAATAAATAAAATATCATAAAAAAATAAAAAATTATATAAAAACTAAATAATGATTAATGACAAATCTAATATCTAATAATAACGTGTAAGCACAACAACTTGATTGTATTAGTTAATTGAGTTAATTTTGTCATTTAATAATTTAATTTATTATATAATGATATTGACAATTCATTGATTAAATTATTTTAGTTGTTTTACTATTTATTAAATTAATTAACTTAAATATTAATAAGTAATAAAATAGTTAAATAACTTAATAAGTAATAAAAACTAATAAAATTGTGTTATAAGTAGTGGACATACAATGAATAATTAAATTCAAAATGATGAATTAAGTTCAAAATAATGTACAATTAAAATATAAATATTAAACCTATAAGTGAAGAACATGCGATAAACAATATAGTTCAAAATGATAAATAATTAAATTCATAACAATGAACAATCAAGTTCAAAATACTAAACAATCAAATTCTAATAAAAACATTTATAAATTTATCACTATAATTTACTATACATAATTTATTATTACTAAAACTATAAAATATCTACTACATTTATTTTATATATAATTTTTATTAATAAATAAATTAACAATTTGATAAAATTTAAAATAAAAAATACCACAATAAAATGAACTAAATTGATAAAAAATTAATTTATTAATTAAATACTAATTAATGACGAATATAATATTAAATCGTACAAAGCAAATTATGAAAAACTAGTTAGTGTTAAAGTTTCACTAGACTAGAGTTGTTATTATTGTTGGAAAAAAAATGATTATGAGCCATTTTGAGAGGATTATTCGGGTGGGTCCCACAATTCGGTTTTGGGAAAAAGACCCGGATATATATTCCTTGACATGAGGACTATGAATTAATGTATTCATATGCTCAAAATGGAAAATGTGTGAATAGAAATTGAAGCTCAAAGTAAGCTCCATGATAAGGAGATTTAAAGGTGAAAA
>CATIWF010180783.1:0-16909 GCA_949630135.1 Balakata baccata
TTTAGTTTAATTTTACACTAAATATAAATATTTTAGTATAAATTAACAAATTGAAAGAGAAAATAGTTGAAATAAATAATATTTTTCTAATTATATACATCTTTTAATAATTTAGCACCAAAATCAATGGTCTTAATTTAAGTTTTTTTATTAATATTAATTTTACTAAGGGAGATGCCAGTAGTGTCAAATTTGTCGGTGCGTAGTGTAAGGGAAATATCTTGTAATGGGAGAAAAATTTTGTAATGAATGGATGAAATAGTATTTTTAAAAATTAATTTTATTTTTGTAATTTCAAGAGAGTGATGGCTGAAATATATTCATATCTCCTCCTACCAGAGCTCAACATGTCCCTTAAACTCTTTAGGGAGAGTGACTAGTCACCTATTAGACTAGTTGCTCGAATCGAATAGTTGACCGACTAATTCGCCTTGTGGGTTGCCCCCCTACCCATACGAACATTCTATAATGGCTTGACCATTTCTGTAATGCTTTATCGAATATTTGCCCGATTTCTACTAATTTATGTGTCTTTCTTTATATGGTTGTGGCTCTTTGATGTGATGTCATGTTTATGTGATCTCATATTGTATTTGTGTGTTATATTGATTTCGCTATCATACCATGTTTGCAAATTGCTACTGGTTATACGGTCGTTGGCTCAAATTTAACCCATGTCCTATTTTATATGCAGAATTAGCAGAATAATTCTTAGCTGACTTGCTTGAACGCAACCCAAATGAGCGGCATATGGTCCCAAGTGTGTGGATCCATGACATTTGGTATCAAAGCGGAAGTGATCCGGCTTTTGCAACAAAAAAAAAAGAACATGGGAAAAACTTCCATGAGTTGAATTGAGGCTCTTAAGGAAAGGATGCAGTCCCTCAAGAGGGACAGGGCTAGTGAAGCCCTAATGGGTGATCGAACAGTAGATCTTGAACTCATTTTTCAATGAATTGAAGCCTTTGAAAAAGAAAATGAGGCTTTAAAAATGGCGGTGACTGATACAAACTCAATTGTGGCTGCGGTAGCCCAATCTGAAACTTGAAAAGCCGTGATGGCTAATCAAGAATTCTTTTTGGTGGTGGTGGTCAATTCAAATTTGTTTGAGACCTTGATGGCTAAGTCAAATGTAGTCCATGAGCTAGTTCACAAAAATTTCACCCAAGGTATGAATTTTATTGGTGTCGATAATACAGGAACATGTGATGATAAATTAGGAAATCTAGAAAAGGCGGTGAAGTAACTTGCTAATTCCCATAAAATTCTTGAAGATAAAGTTGAGTCCTTATCCGGTGCTCACAAGACTCTTGAAGATCGAGTCGAATCCCTATCCAACAAAGCCCAAGAAGCATTTACCTCAATTTGTGATAAATTGGAGGAGACAAGGACTAAGGTGAGCGTGTTGATGAAAGTAGTCGAGAATGTTAGCACTAATCCACCCGAATCTGGGAAGATAGAGATCCTTGAGCCTAAGACTTACGACAGGATCTAGGATTTGAGGGAAGTGGAGAACTTTTTATTTGATCTTAATTCTTATTTTGAAGCCACCAAGATAAGCACATATGAAAACAAGTTAAGGGTGACTTCGATGTATCTAGCTAGAGATGCCAAACTCTAGTGGCGGAGCTAAGTGAAAGAAATGAAAAATGGCAATAACACAATCTCTTCTTGGGAGGAATTCAAGAAGGAATTCAGAATGTTGTTTTGCCCAAAAAATGCAGTATTTACTGCACGTTGCAAGCTAAGTGAACTACAACAAATAGGGCCTATCAGTTGGCTCATCTATCAAGGAGTCAAGTTAACACTTCTTTGAGAGACCAATCAAACTCAACATTAACAAATACCTATAAGCCATGACATTGGTAGAGTTGGCCAAACAAGGAAAGACTAGACAATTCTGGTGGGAAAATAATTTGCTATAAATAAGAAAGCAACGGTTATATGTGCCAAAAGTGGGATAATTACGGAAACTACTATTGCAAGAGTGTCAAGATACAATATGGGCAGGTCATCTAGGGTGGCACTGCACTTTTACACTCTTATAACAAAATTATTATTGGCCTCAGATGGAGAAAGATATGAGAGAATATACAAAAATTTGCCTAGTTTGCTAACAAAACAAAGTAGAGAGACAGAAATCAGTGTGATTATTACAACATCTACCAATACCTCAACGTCTTTAGGAAAGCGTCTCCTTGGATTTCATTACAAGTTTGCCAAGAGTGGGGGAGTGTGACACGATCTTGGTAGTCATCGACCGATTCTCTAAGTATGAGACCTTCATTACTATGCCAAAATACTGTTTAGCAGAAATAACGACTTAAGCATTCTTCAAACATGTGGTCAAGTATTAGGGTGTTCCCAAAAGCATCGTCAGTGATAGAGATGGGCGATTTGTGGAGTCATTCTGGTCAGAGTTATTTCATCTTTTGGGATCCCAACTAAACATATCAACCAATTATCATCTCAAACTGACGGCCAGACAGAAAGATTCAACAACCTATTAGAAAAATATATGCGACACTTCGTCAATTCTAGCCAGAAGAATTAGCCATCTTTACTTGATGTGGCCTAATTTTGTTTCAATTGTCAAAAGATCTCTACTACTAACAAAAGTCCTTTTAAGATTGTTACAGGTCAACAACCTTTGGTGCCCCACACTCTTAAGGTATTATACAAAAGCAAGAACTCAAAGGCCTTTCTTTCACAAAAGGGTGGAAGCAGAATGAAGAGATTGCAATACCACATCTAGAGAAAGCTTCCTATAGAATGAAGAAATGGGCCAATGAAAATCGACGACCTTAACAATTCCAAGTGGGAGATATGGTGATGATGAAGTTACTATCGGAACAATTGCGGTTTCTTCGCAATAGAGATAGAAAATTGGTGAGGAGATATGAAGGTCTAGTACTTATTATTGCTAAAGTGGGACAATTTTCTTATAAGATCAAGCCACTAGAGTGGATGCAAGTTCATAGTGTATTCCATGTCAGCAACTCGAAGCCATACCATCCAAATAAGGAATATACCAACTGCAACAAAACAATCAGACCGACTATCAGCAAACAACCACTAACCAACAACGAAGTGGAGAAGATTTTAGCAGAATGCATGCAGTCATCTAGCTGACGACAATTCAAAGAATACTTAGTCAAGTGGAAATGTCAAAGCGACAAGGAGACCATCTAGAAAAAAGCCGAAGACTTATCATCCTTCAGCCCACAGATCGACGCCTTTTTAAAGACTCAGTCGACGAAGGCGTCGACATTTTGAGTGGGGGAGACACCTTGTAATAGGGGGAAGAACCATGTAATGAATGGGCAAAATAGTCTTTTCAAAAATTAACTTTATTTTTGTAATTTCAAGGGAGTGATGGCTGAAACATATTCATGTCTCTTCCTATCATGTCTTAACATGTCCCTTAAGTTCTTTAGGGGAGAGTGACTAGTCACCTATTGGACAAGTTGCTCAAATCGGATAGTTGACGGGCCCGTTTGCCTTGTGGGTTGTCTCACTACCCACACGAGCGTTCTATAATGGTTTGACCACCTTTTTAATGCTCAATCGAATATTAATGAAATACTTTCCTGATTTCTACTAATTTGTGTCTTTTTTTATGTGGTTGTTGCTTTTTGATGTGATGTCATATTTATGTGATCTCATGTTGTGTTTATATGTTATTTTGATTTCGCTATCATACTGTGTTTGCAAATGCTATCGGTTATACGGTTGTTGGCCCAAATCTAACACATATTCCATCTTATATGCAAAATAATCATTGGCTGACTTACTTAAACGGAACCCAAGTGAGCGCTACATAATCCTAAATGTATAGGCCAATGACACATAGTCCACTGATTGACTTTATTTGCAATTTACCCAATAAAAAAAAGGAGAGAGAGCGTGGCGGGCGGGCAGCGGAGAAGGGAAATGGAGATAATTAGAATTTTTGAATGAATATAAATAGAGATTATTAGATATATATATATATATATATATAAGATTTATTTTATTATAATTTATCGAATATAATAATATAATTAATTATTTTTTGTATATTATTGAATTAAAAATATAACGGGAGTTAAAATAATGTAAAATATTCAAATTTTTATTTTGTTTATTTTATTTAATTTTATAGTAATTTATGATATATTATTTGTATATTTTTATTAATTTTAATTATTTATTCAGTTTAAATTTTATTTTATTTTAAATTTTTTAATAATAAATAATTAAATATATTCGGATAATATTAGTTGAATTTGATACAGATGTAAATAAATGTATATATAAATAAATTTTTTTTTTTTATCAGAGTTATCTCATTACTCGTAAACTCGAGGAAGAAACGGGCAGTGCTCCGTAACATTCGCTCGTTTTTATTATCGTAACGTCATCTCAGATTATTACTCTACTTCTTTACCGATCCTTACAACTGGATCCAGCTGGTCCTGTTTTTTTTCTTTTTCCAGAAAAAAGAAATTGTATAAAATCCAAATACGAAAAATAATTAAAATAATAAATGGTAATAATAAGGAAGGGGCCTCACGTGTCAGGTAAAGTCCAAAGAGTAGAGGTCGGTGGGGGAAGCTGGTGTGACGGTGACGGAGGAAGTGGAAACTGGGTATTAGCAGGAGTACGACCGTACGGTGCGCCTCATCATCCATAGCATGTACTTTTTTTAATCTATTGATTCATGTATTAAAGTTTGAAGTAGCAATTGATTATGATTCAATCTCATGCAATAATTATTTGTAAGAAATATGATAGGATCATTTCCAATCATCCTTCCTTATATTTAGAAATTTTATACTATCTACCGGCCTTCTATATTTCTCTTTATTTATTTTATTACTTAAAATAAAATAACTTAAATATTATCTCTTATTATGTTTAAAAACTACAAGGAATTCTTTAGTAGTGTTTTATTATTTTTTTCTTTTTTGTTCTTTTATCTCTCTTTTATTATTTTTTCTCTTTATTTTTAAAATAATTTTATTAATAAAAAATTATATTAGGGAGTAAAAAAAATTATATTATTGGAGTGTACATAATTATCAAAACAAATTAAAATAGGGAATGCATTTTTATAATATAATGAGTGAAATAGAAAATATTATTAAGAATACTCTAAGGGTTTGATGCTTGTTAGTAAATCAATTGCTGATAAATAAAAAGATTTTCCAATTTGGATACTGCCTCCTATTCCAAATTAATTATTTTTTTTTCAAATAAAAAAAATTCAAATTATTTGTCACTTTTATATGAAATGCAATATTAATTAATTTTTTTTTATTTTATTCTTGTATTAACTTTATCTATATTAATTAGTTTTACAAAATTCTATATCTTTTAGCTCATTTAGTTTATTAAATAGAAGGATAATTTAGCTCTTTTCTTTCTAGAATTTAGTCTATTAAATACTTTTTTAATCAAAGTAAAATGTACAATTAGTATGGAAGGGAGAAAATATGTATTATCATTATACATGCTGCCCTATCAGAAGCAGGCAGTGGAGTCTTTTGGAGATTGATTAATTTATTAGGAAATTGAAGGGAATCATGACAGCATAATGCATGAAATACGTAGCTAAGGTTTTGGCATTGGTGGGGGACACACGTGACGTTACAAGCTGAAATGATCCCAATGCAAAGGCAACGCACGTGAACGATCATGTGCTCCTCAATACTGAATTATAACTAAATTGGTATCGGATTCTCGACACTGTCCACCGTAATCAAATCATAAATGGTAAAAGAAAAAGGAAAAAATGAATGCGAAATTGCGTGGGATAAAATTCGTTTCTTTCCCTCTTCATAAAATTTTATAAGGAAATCTCTCTATTATATGCGGAAATAAGAAAATACCAATTTGAAACTCTATTCGTTTTGAAATTTGAATTATTTATTATGCAGTACAAGATAAATATTTTTGCAATAATTTTTTTTTTGTTTTTAATTATAAAAATGAGTTTAATTTAAGAATAATTCAATTTAAGGCTTAGAATTGAGGTTAATTACATATATGGTCACTAAACTTTGTATTATTTGTACTTAAATCACAATTTTTTGTTTTGTAACATTAAAATTACTGAATTTTATAAATTATTATAAAAAAAGTCATTATCAACCAATTTTTACAAGTTATTAGGTAGAAAACTCATTTTTAAGGATTTGTTAGGTTATAATGGTATCACAATTCAACTTCTAATTATCTCTTGCCACATTTCTTGACTAGTTGCAAAAAAAAAAAGTGATCATAGGTAATTAATAGTGGTGTTGTAATACCATTATTGGCGATAATTTTTCTACAATTCGTTAAGAGATATGACTATAGGTAATTAATAGTAGAGTTATGATACTATTATAACCCAATAAACCTATAAAAAATGAATTTTTTGACTGATAACTCGTCAAAATTGTTTAGCGATAATTTTTCTATAACAATTTATAAAATTCTGTGATTTGAATATTATAAAATAAAAAATTGTAATTTAGATGTAAATAATATAAAATTTGATAACGATGATGTAATTAACCCTTTATAATATATTTTTTTCTATATAGAATATAAAGGAAAAGAATTATCTTAGAGGCAATTTCCCTGTCCTAGAGTCAAAGCGTAACCATCATGCACATAATGCTCTGCTGAATTGGAAATAACGGTGGAAGTCATAAACTTGAGTAATATCTCTCTCGTGTCATTATGTGATGGCCAAAACTCAAAAATCTTTATTTCAACTTATGATTTTCGTGATGGAAACATGTTTTCTGTAGAGGAAATTTCGGGAGCACCTTCTTTTAAATTTTATTTATAAAATTACCATGCTTTTTTGCTCTTTTCATTTTTATGAGTTTTAGTTAGAGTTGAAATACTCTCTTCATCTTCTTCGTCTCGCCCACATCGAAGACCAAATCCTCCCTTCGCGTTGAAACCCATGCATCGTCTTCACTGACCGGTAATTCCTCAACCTATGCTCTCCTCCAATTATAGTAAAAGCAGTCACCTGCCGTTCATCGCCAACGATATCCAACCGCTCTGTCTTAGTCGCCGTTGGCAAACTGGTGAGCACATTCACATTAGGTGTAGCACCCACTGTCACTGTGAAACCTGGCTCCACCGCACAACTTTTGATGACGTGTTTATAGGTCTGGGTTTTGAAGGTGAGTAGCATTTGATCTTAGAAAATTTAGGGGTTTGATTGACAAGCTGTTTCTATAGATAATTGAAGGTCCTTTTGTTTTATTTTTAAAATATTTTCTTTCGTGTTAGAACTTGTGAACGATTTTGAACTGATGAACAATTCTTGTACAATCAATGGAGGGCATGGTTCCTTGCAAAAGAACATGCAATCGAAGGGAAATATTTCAAATAAAATGGGAGATTGTTATGTCAATCTTTTGACAATTTTTTAAATTTATTATTTTAAATTATTATTCTTCTTTTTTTTTCTTTGAAAAATTACTAAGTTATACCCAATTCTCAAAATATATCCAAAGTATTCTCATATAATTCCCAAAAATATACCGAAATATCCCAAAGTATAACCAAAATATTTAAAGAAAATTCTTTTTAGGAATTCTCAAGGTACCCGAGAATATTCTTATGAAATTTCCAAAAGTATATCGAAATATCCTGAAATTATACGTAAGGTGGAAATTCCTTGTAGTTTCTCGAACTGTTTGTTTGAGATTTTTATAACGTTTTAAATTTTGATTGAGTTATATTATTTTTTTTCTTCTTAATAATTTAGTTATTCTTGTTCTTTTGCTGCTTTTTGTAAAAATTAAATCAAAATATTATTAAGTATATTCAAAATATATTAAAGATATATCGTCTAAACATATTTTGAAATAATTTTGAGATTTAGAAATTGTCTAAACATATTTTGAAATAATTTTGAGATTTAGAAATTGTTATAATATTAGAAAATAGTTTTCAGTAAAATTGAAAAAATGCAAATGCAAATAGGCACATATTTTTTGATACTTTTGTAAAATTGCCTTTTCTATATGCATGTGGGAAAAAAAACGTCTAACTAATGAATAATAACACTTTCATCCTAGACTTGTATCGCTACTACAAGGGTATTGTATTCCGTTCTGCTAAAATACACGTATTATTTCCTTTGGTCAAATGAAAATAAGTCATTAGAAGCAGTTTAAAGTTTTTGACTGATTTATATTTATGCAAAGAGATTTATACTCCTCGACGACGCTCGACGAAGGATTAATTATTTCCGAGAATCTAGCATCTATAAATTGCTTATTCGATCATTTTTCGGGTCCAGGAATATTGCACTACACTGCAGGGGCATTTAGGGATTGGGAACGGTCACATGAATCCGTACAATAATGAGCAAGGTGAACACATGGAGCAAATAAGCAATTCGAGGCCTCTTTTCAAGATGGATATCCGAATGCGCAATGATTTGTAGATAAGTATCAGAGACAAAAGAATTTATGAAGGGACGGCATCTAAAAACCGAACTAAACCTACCCGGAAAAACCACAGCAAATCAGTGATACATTAAATGATAGGCACCCATTTGCTACCAGCGAGTTGGACTCGATTGCTTGGGGGGTTTACTTCAGCTCACCAAGTTACAAAATTTGAAGTTAAAAGTTAATTTTGTGCTCGCAAGCTCTAAATGATGTGTTCCGCTCCATCAACAGTGAAACCTACATATCCTAATTCATGCCCTCTTGCCAGATATAAATGACATAGTATAAAATCAAAGATGTGAAGTTGACCGACCCTATTCTTCATCATTTCGACTTTCATCTTTGACAAGCTTGATCATGTCATCAATTCGAAGAATTGTTATGGCTGCTTCGGTAGCAAACTACCATACAATGAAAAATAATCAGCATATGGAGACTGCTTGATGGCATAAATTCCAAAGTTAAGCATGTGTTTTCCAAGCTTTTACCTGAATTATCTTCACTTTGCTCATTGCAGGCTCAATGACTCCAGCTTCTAAATTGTTACGAATTGTGCCCTTTGAGAGGTCAAGTCCCATGCTGCAGCAATTAGATGAAGTCAAATATAATGTAAGATGGGCAAGCAAAAAGAAGGTTTTTTCCCCCTTGTACTAGTTAAACGATAAAAGCAATAGAATACTCCTTTTCTTTCGTTAATTTGATTAAAAAGAAAAAAAAAAATTTATATTGCCATCTTCCAGACAAACGAAGATACAGAACGAAATATGATAGCATGTCCCAACCATAAAACATAATACCTGCATAAATGTTTCTTATCAGCCTTTGTTTGTGCAGTATGGTGGTAAGCCCGTAGTTTTGCAACCAACTCAGTGGCATCCTTAGCAGCATTAACAGCAAGTACCTGTACCAGATACATGTCAATGATTACAAAAAAACTTCGGAGTGGAAGATGACAGAGGAACTGTTGTCCACCAATGTTCCATACAAAACCTTTGGAATAATTAGTAAGGATTCAGCAAACTCTGCAATTGCCAACTGCTCTCGTGATCCTAGAGTTGTAGCAAGATACTCCAGATAAACAGACAAAGCAGCCTCTACTGCCCCTCCACCTGCTACTACCTGGAACAAAGAAAAAAAATGAAAAAAAATTTAGACTGCCAATCTGTGCATTAAACTAATTGCGTACTTTGTTCTCTAACAATTTTTTTTTTCAAAAAAGAGCACTTGATAAGTTCTAATTCATCCCACAGAAAAAAGGACAGCTAAGACAATTACACTCTTGTGTAGTAACTAATAAGACTGCTAAAACTCCCTGAGCCTCATACTTTAAGCATTTCTAACAATTTGAGAGATGGTTCAGCAACCATTACTTTCCCTGTCGCAACCTGTGGAATACTGTTTACCTGGCTGCAGTATGCATTTTGACTTGCACGCAGGAGAGACCAAAAAGAAGTTCTAACAACAGTTTAAAGACTAACTTCTACTGATTTATAGCCGACATGGTTCTTATCTCAAAAAATTGCATTCAGTGATTTTATAAAACTAATACATTGATATATAAAAGAACCATGGCATATAGCTCCAATAGTTTTTCAAGGCTAGAATTAATTTTGTGAATGCATACTGCAATGAATGTAATCAACAGGAGCAAAGTTTACCGTGTTAGATTCAAGGGTCCTTTTAACAATAGATAGAGCATCATGAAGAGCTCTCTCCATCTCATCCAGCATATAGTCATTTGCACCTCTAAGAATTAAAGAAACCTACAAATATAATAAATCAATCAGACAACTTAAAGTGGTCAGAGGACCACTCACATTATACAACCATTGTCTGCAAATTTTGAACCCTTAATTTTTTGACATCTTTCAATTTTTAGAATGAATAAAACCTAGCAAAATACTGTATATTATACTTTAAACATGAGTTCTCCATATGTTTAATATTTAATACTATTATCAGTGTTGTTGAAATGCATGAAACGTGAAGCAAATCACACACCGCACTAGTAGATTTTGTCCCCTTTATCATGATAACATCATCATCAGCAATGCGCTCTTCCACAACTTCATCTGCATATCCTAGATATGATGGATCAAATGTTTCTTCACCTTCCATATCAGCAAAAGTTGAAACCTACATATACATCAAAGAAAGCATAAAATTAACAAGATAACCTGATTGCTATAGAACAGTGTACACAATTTAGCATGAAACAAAAATATCACAACCTGTTTCAAACAAAAGGAGGCAGAGCAGAGGTTAAAAAAGTAATTTCCCCATTCCAAACAGAGCTACAATCAACCAGGGAAATGCTAACAGCAGAGTTTTAATGAAATATAAATGGGGATAGCCTTTATGTTTGAAACTCCAAGATCCATCAGTTGGTTGGGCAAAATGCAAAACACAAGAAAAAAAGCCTTGATAATGAGGGCAGTATCACTGGAAGATTACAGTCTCTGAATTTAACATTGTAAGTTTGTGAGTCCAAAATTATACTGCGTACTCAACAAGTGCTGATTTTGGCAAGAATAACATGAGGGATAGAATAACTACCATTGTTGCACCAGTGGCCTTAGCAACATGGCGCATATCTTCTTTTCGAACACGTCTTACAGCAATAGCCCCAGCCTCCACAAAATACTGAAAATAATGAAAATATTAAACAAATGAAAATAAACGATACAATCAATATTATTAAAGCCGAGAGCACAAGCAGAAAATCCAAGTAGCTCATGGTATCCTCTAAGTGCAACTAATCCATTCAATGTACACACAAGAATCTTCCATGCCATTATAATAAATCATGACAGAAGAATAGAAAATTCAGGCTCAGATACATTGCAGTGTCACTAAATATTAACCAGGATCAAGCAATATCACTTGGAATTCTAAGCAGAAAAACTGCAAGCTATAAGCCACCGTGTGATCTAAATACATAACAGAAATAGCTCTATTAAACACAAAGCTGTGAATTGAATTGTTTTCACACACAAATATAATAGAGGCTAACCTTGAGAGCCATGTCATCAATTCCTTTCGTAGTTAAAACAACATTTGCTCCAGCTTTTAAAAGTTTTTCAATACGTTCCTTCGTCATGTCAGCTTCTCTGTAAATGCCAATGCATCAGTATTATCAAAGCTATATGAAAAAATTATTCAAAAGCACAACATGTGATGATGCACATTGATACAGCACCAGCAGCCAAAGACAATGGGTGGTGAATGGTAGCAAACAAGAAGTAAGGTTATGGCATTATTGATTTCATAAAACTATGTTTTGATTGCTACTACCAAAGTTTGAGGAATTTATTAACAAAAGGAACAGATTATCAAAATGTTGGAGACAGCCTGTTTTTTAAGAGGAGATTTAAGTATATAACACATCACCTCTGACGAATTTTTTCAAGCTCCCTGGGATCAGTGACTAAAACTTGTACACCCAATTGCATCTTTGTCTTCTGGAGATTAAAGTCAAGACATGCAATTTTTGCAGGCGCAACTCTTGTAGGCATTCCTTGAGCAGCACGACCGGTATTCAGAGCATACCCATTTAACAAGTAGCTATCTTTTGCACTTTTCCCATGAGCTTTCAAAACATTGATACTCTGAAAAATCAAACCAGCAACTAAGCATTAGAACTATATCAAGCAAGGTGGATGGACCATAACAAATTTATGAAATCTTTTGGTGATGAGAAATCAATCTACTGATTTGTAAACCATCATGAAAACAATGTGGAAACAAATTTTAAAAAATAAAAAGTCCTATTACCTAAGCATGCACAAAATATTGCACCTAAAAACCACTAACCTTGATCGGATATTTGACTTCTCCTCGTGCATTTGTCATCTTTACTGCTTGTACAGCATCGACAACCTATGAAGATATATTATTGGTCAAACAAGAATATTTAAGTTCCTCACCTGCTCTGTCTAGAAGCCAAAAGAAAAGGCAAGGAACTATACAAACATAAAGAAGTAACATAATCATTCATAAGCAAACAATTTTATTCAGAAAAGAAATCTAAAACAATAACAATTAACAACCTGAAAATGTTTTCATTCAAATTCATTGAGGAACAAAATATACAAGGAAAAAGTGAAAATCAAGATGGGAAAAAAATTGTTGGAACTTGGCAGTGGTAATCAGTTGACAAAGTATTCCGGTTTTTGGGCAGCAATTGAAATACAAATCCTCTTTTAACTAGGATTAGTTTTATTCCTATATAATTAATAATTAATTTAGTTTTAATTCCTATTACTAGCTAGTTTTGTTCCTATTTCAGGTAGTTCTATTGTTCCTATTTTAGTTACGTTTTCCTTCTGGGATAGGATTTACAAGCCTATAAGTAGGCCTCTCTTGTACTCTTAGTAACATCTTTTAATAATAAGAATTGAGTTTTCTCTTCAAACTAAATAGTGTTACTCTGTTCTTATGTGGATTTCCTAAGTATTGGAATATGTATCCTTGGATAGGCCTTCCAAGTTCCAAGGTGGTGTTTCAGCTAGTATTTCTCTGTGGTGGGATTTAAAGTCTAACCGCAATTGAAGTTTCGCCTAATTTCATTCACTAAAATTCATTCACATTGCATTTCTGGTGTCATCAACTAACATAAACGGCAAACTGAATTCCCCTCAGCCAAAGGCAGAATGGATTGTTTTGTTCTAACCTTTTGACCAATACTTATTCAAGAGTTTGGAAGTGTAGAACTGCTCAACTCCTACTTTCAGCAAATATATCCTCTGAGCATAATAAATTCATATTACTTTGTGAGACAATAACATACCAAATTCGCAAAGAAATCGCTGTCACCAGCTATCAGCTTTGATGACATGCTTGTCTTGGCACAGTTTACCAGAGAGTCTTTTCCAAGCTTTTCAACCTATGAAAATTAATACACAATTAACAGCACTGTTTTTAGAATATATTAGGCAATTCATTGAGAAACAGATGAAAACAACAAGCACAATTTCACATGTATTCCAAACAATTCCTGATAATAGAAGGCTCAAGGTACACTGAAAGTCTGAAACTAAACATATCACAATGACTTCCAAATATTGATATATTGCAAATGGTCATAAAAATTTTAGGCCAATTTCATGCACCACTTGAACTACTAAAAACTCATCACATAATATTGCAGACATCAAAGCTGTGAATTTTTATTTCCCTTTTCATCTATGCCACACAGATAAGAAGTAACAAAATTTTACAGTACTGATGCAGCTGCTTTCAATGGAAATTCATGTGTATAAAGTACACTGATAATAAATTCAATTAAGAGTTACCTTCACAGCCAACTTTTCTTCAACATATTTACATGCTTCTCGCATTGCAAGCTGTTCACATACAAAATGAATTGCGTGAGCAAAATCATTTAGGGAAGAGGGCTGATTGATTCTCCATACTATATCTTTATGCACATAAATATCTGGAATTGACAGGAATTTTTTTAACGTGGGAGGAAAACAACGAGAAAAGAAAAGGATAAAACTCACTCTAAATCCAGTCATTATAGATGTTGGGTGAATCTTATTCCTCACAAGATCATTTGCTCTCTGCAAAAATTTTCATACAGTAAGGAATCTAGTCATTTAGTACAAATTCCAAAATAATCCCAAGGGCAAAAACAACGTAAGTGGTAACTACCTTGAGAAACTCTGCAGCAACAATAACAACAGAAGTTGTTCCATCTCCGACTTCTCGGTCTTGAAGCTCTGCCAACTCTACCAGCACCTAAGTACATCAAAGAAAAAATTAACAATCATGAGCAAATAATGCAGGAGTTAATAGCTATTGTAGGACAGAAATGAAGCAATGACAACACCTTGGCAGCTGGATGCTCTACTTCCAACATCTTCAGAATTGTGGCACCATCATTGGTGATTGTTACATCACCAATATCATCTACTAGCATCTGCAACAAGTAAGGATGGCTACATAATCATGACAGACCAAGAGAGATAAATGAATGTAAGCGCCTACATAAATTTGACATTAAATTTGTTGATCAATATCTAAGCCATAAATTTCCAGCGGAACCAAACAACAAGAAAAAACAAACATCAAAGAAGTTAACAAACAATTGTCCGTTGAAGATTATGAAACGCAAAAAATAGCATGTTACATGCTTCATCAGTCTCTGTTAAGACCTATTGTCAGAAAATAAAATAATATTCGGCCGTAGCAGACAAGCACTCAAGCCTTTTCATTAAGCAGGTCATTAGTAGGCCATTTCAGATTAAAATGTGAAGCTGGAAAAACAGTAGACTGCGACAGCGGTCATGTTCAAAAATCCAAAAATCAAAATGAACCAGAAATAGGAAGAGATACCTTGTCGAGCCCAACGGGACCGAGTGAAGATTTGACAATATTGGCCACAGCTTGACAGGCAACCACTAAAATTAACACGAAAGCAAAATAGCAACGAATTACTTTAGTCGATTCACTCAGAACATAAAATCTATGTAAAAAAAAAAAAGTTCCATATATTAATAGAAACTAGTGAATGCATATAAATGAACAAGTAGACGGAGAGATAACCATTTTGAGTGCGAACGTCCTGGCCAGATTGCCGTTCACCTAGAATGTCAAGAGTTTGAGCTGCGATTGCCATTTCTGCTTCGAGTGAAGAAAATAGGAAACCCTAGATCTGATCTGCGAGGGCTGGTATGAGAAAGGGCCTTTACGTTCGGCAAGTTGAGAGGAAATAAAGTACTGCACTGAAATAAGGAAAAACCTCTCTCGAACGTTCAAAAGAGAACTAGTTTGATAGAGGTAGGAGGGAGGGTTTCATGCCACACGATGTCGTTTCATTTTTCTAAGTTTGCCTCTAAACCCTAGCGCCAATGGGATGACTTCTAAAATTAAAGAGGTGAAAAAAGTTTGATTTGGTCTAATAATTTATATGCTAGTGGCAAAACATGAATTGGTGTCTCCTGAATGGTTTAGTAATTTTTTCATGTTTCATTAAATAATTTTTATTACTCTCAAAATTGAAAATTTATAAAAGAAATACATGTGGATTATGAAAATGAGGAATATAGCTATCATCTTTCTTAAGCAAGAGATTTTTGGCCATTATTAATATGATATCATCTATTTACATCTTTTTTTTTAACTATTTATTTCTAAAATAAGTAGTTATTTCATATAGATCAAGGTTTCTATTTTATTTTTCGTGATTTCACCATCTTGTTGTGGCATTTTGTTTTGTCGTCTTATTATAATATTTTTTTTCCGTTGTCTTATTGCGATATTTTTTTTGTAATTCAAACAAACAAAACATATTTGATCCAACATAATTAGCAAAGATTATAGTCGTCAGTGTATTGCAAAACTTGAATTAAAGCTATTTTAGTCCTTATAATATTATCCAATTTATAGATTTTGAGCCAATTTATCATGTTATTAATTTGGGTACTGTAAATTTCTTTACTGTTTCATTCTCTATAATTTTTAGCAAATTTATATATATTTTTGTCAATGTATTACTATAGTTTAAATTAATAAAATTATTTTTCTTGTAAAAAAAATGAAAATAAATAATATATATATATGTATATATTTGATTGTTTAAAATGAAAGATGGAAGATGTTATTGAGTTATAAATTTTTTGCCTTATCAATGTACTCTAATAATATATTTTTTGTATTATACGCTTCTTATTTCAATTATCTGATTCGTAATAATTCATTATATAAATTATTATTTATAATAAAAAATTATTTTAATTTTATAATATAAATTACCTCTATTTAAGTGTGTTAATGTGTTAATGCTAATTAACATAATACTTATATAAACTTTCCATATTGCGTAAAAAAAATAAATAAATAAATTTTGTGTATACAAAATGAATCATAAAAAAATATTATTTCATCGTCCTCCCAGTCAACTTGAGGCTTTTATTGGATGGTGGGAACTCTTTTCCTCAGTAGTTGACCCAATAATATAACATGATTTTTTATCTTTTGCACGTTGAATTCCCTGAACTGGCAATGCTAATTCCAGTTTTGTTAAAACCGGAACGGACCGGCCGGTTCAACCGGTTTAATCGGAAACCGGCCCTTAGACCGGTCGATTTTATACATTTAAACCGGAAATCAATTAGATCGGTTAGAAAATCGTTGAACCGCCCGGTCCAACTGGAAACCGATCAACCCGGTCAGAGTCTTCCGGTCTGACAGGTTGGAAAACACTTTAAAATTGCAAAGGGTGGCTGCTGGGATTCGAACCTGGGTGAGGGAGGAAAATGCGAAAACCTTTAACCATTGCACCACAAAATTCTTGTGTCAAATACTTAGTAGATATATATATATATATAATTATATATTAACAATATTTATTTAATTATATTTACTAATTTTTTTTAGTAATATATATTTTAGAAATTTAGCATAACAAAAATGTTATTTTTAATTTATAAACAAATTATATATATAAGTAGTGA
>CATIWF010180896.1:0-17730 GCA_949630135.1 Balakata baccata
TTGGTTAAATTAGTTTTAATTGGCACATGTAAAATCCTTTGATTCAGGTTTTGAAAATTTTATTTTCCGCTGCGTTATATGTATGTGATACATGATCAAAACCCATAAGTGTCAGCTCTCGCTAGATCGACTATGTCACATCTAGCCCAAGTGATATTAGATCTTGTCCTTGGGACTCATTACTCTATTAGACATGTCACTGAAGACCATCTTTAGGACATTTCCACTCTAGCTAGAGATTCTCAAGTAATGATCCCGACAAGAGGCCGTAGGTATACTCTCCCTCTATCAGGAGTGGTGAATCCTTTGTTGGCTACCCAATTACCTTTGAATACCTCACGCTACACCCAATCACCACCCTATGAGCGACCCTTATAAGGCAACAAGGAATGGAGTCAAAGCACAGAATCAATATCCAAGATATCCTTGAGTACCTCAAGTCTAAGGATACTTGCCCTATTGCTATAATGAGACTATCATTGGCAGTTGAATAAATAATCCATATGATCGTCTCGTAGCAGGTCATCCAATGTACTTGACTACTCTTAGCAAGCATCCACATGTTAACTTTGAACATCTCATGTTCACAGCTTATGAGATCTACTGCTTGATCCAATCAAGGAGTATAACATGTGCTAGTCTATCCGAATCAACAATGTCCCATCTTGTTGATCCTATGACTAGGGATCATTATAGATACTAACATAATTACACATGACAGAAATCTCATTATCATGATCTCATCATGATATCCTTCATGCTATGTTTCATATCATGGACTTTCATTAATTAGTTTAAGATCTATATCAATTCATATGCAAATGAATACTAATATAATGAAAGAATGACTTTATGAATGTGTATACTAAGTGCCTGAGGCGTGCCTTTTAGGAACATCTCTAATAGTTACCAGAGATATACCGGAGGTATATGTATGTCGAGCATTACATTCAAATTTATAATTTCTAAAAGATATGGGATTTACAGTGACATTATTAGTATACATGATTATTTAGCTGATGTTCATATGTATTATGTACTTTTCTTTTTGAAATATAATAAATATATTTATATTATTTATCTATAATTTACCTAAGAAGTTACTAGAGATATACCTATGTTATACTCAAAGTATGCCTGATATTTACTTATGTATAGTTAAATAGTTGTCAGCATAGGTATTCCCAAGATATAGGTTAACCTATATACACCTAAGTAGTGCCAACAAAGTTATACCGAAGGCATTCTCAAGGTATACTCGACATTAACCTATGTATATATAAGTAGTTATCAGTAGAGTTATATCGAAGGTATTCCCAAGGTATACTGACATTACATTCAAATTTATAATCTCTAAGAGATATTGGATGTGATTATTGATTTTTATTATTGTTATGAATACTTTGATCAATACATATTGTTCAAAATTACTAATATTTATTAACTATTCAAACATAACATTATTTATTTGTCTACATTTCTGCATGTTTTCCTATTGTGCTTATATTGTCCACATTTGTTACATTTGTTTTAGGTTATTGTCTCCCATGATGCTTGTATCCTTCTTTTCTTTGGTCTTCCAGCTTTTACTCTTCCTTGTGGTGGTTTTACCTATATTTCTTCAAGTTTTCTTGGTATTTTCCCAAGTTGATTGGCTGCCTAACGGATATAAAGTTCCATAAAATATTGCTAAAAGATTTTTTTTTTGTGGAAGTGTGAGCAACAAGGATATGGATCTTGGTTCATATGGTTTAAACTGCTAATGCATGTCGACATGGTAGCTCATCAAGTTGAAATTTTCTACAGGTACATATTCTTTGTAGCAAGTTCACAATGAACTATTTTTTGCCTTCATATACATTGAATAATTCATCATTTGACCTTTTTGCCTGCATAAATAGAAATAATTTTTTGTTACATTTGATTTAAATACTAACTTAAGGTATACCTAAGATATATAGAAGATATTCCCAAGGTATACTAAAAATTTGTTGAATGTTTAAGAGTATATGTACCCAAGGTATAACAAGTTATTCTTAAGGTATACCAAAGGTATTCCCAATATATACTAGAAATTTTCTAAATATTTAAGAGTATATGTACCCTAGGTATATTTTTGTGATAAAAATTCAACTCCTAATGAACAAGTATGAACTCTTCAATTCAACTTCTAATGAATGAGTATGAACTCTTCAAAATGAATCCTAGTGAGACCATCACCGATATGACAAACCACCTACTCTCCATTATCAACAATATGTGCAACCTCATGGTATATTTTTGTGATAAAAATTCAACTCCTAATGAATAAGTATGAACTCTTCAATTCAACTTCTAATAAACAAGTACGAACTTTTCAAGATGAAGCTTGATGAGACCATCACCGATATGACAAACCGCCTACTCTTCATTATCAACAATATGTGCAACCTCATGGTATATTTTTGTGATTGCTTTTTGTTGCCCAAACAATCACCGGAGGGGGGGGGGGTGGAAATAAAAATTCTTGCACTTACAAGGAAGCTAAAAGGATTGATAAGATTGAGACACGAATTTTATAGAGGTTCGGGTATTAGCTAAAACTCCACTTGTAATCTAAGTGATTAGATTAGTGAATACCCAACTAGGTATTTTACCAAGGCTAACACTAAACTCAAATTTCCTTTGTGTTCTTATGACTCACACAGCAATCAATTCCTTGTAATTTGGCACACACTACCCAATTACAAGATAACTCAAGTGTTTGAAGGTTAACACTTGAACCCTTACATAAATAATTAATGAAGAAGGATTGAGAAAATAAATTGCAAGAGTTTTGGCACTTGGAAAGTAGTTAATTGAATTAAATGGTCTTTTGGTAGGGTATTTGTATTGATTATCCACCAATTAGCCGTTACAAAGTAGTGTCATAACTCTTTCTAACGTTCTCTTACAAGTGCATAAAATATTATATGTAGAGAAGGGTTTTCGTTTTGGAACATAGCTTTTCTGGTCAAGAAATGGCCTATTTTGACACATGGCATCTTCCGATTGGCTAAACCCTCCAATGACTAGTCTCTATTCAATTTTTCCGATCGAGACTCCTTGTATCTGAGTCGGGACTTGCCCGATGATGCCATAGCTGAGGACTTGGGTTTGTTAGCCTTGAGTGATTCTCGGTAAGGACCTCAATCAGTTTGACTTTGGTCATTTTGACTTTACAATGACTTGGCATATTTTGGTTGTGTCTCCTCTTCAACGATCATGTCCTTTTGAATTTTCCAATTGGACTAAAATATGTCCCAGTCTGGACATGTCCTTTCCTAGTCTACTTCGGCTTCTGGAACTTTGGAAGATTAGAAGGCAATATTTCCCTGTCTGGACATATATTTTTCGGTCTGTACTTAAGTCCTGGTCAGGAGATACTTGTCCCGGTCAAGAGTTACGCGTCTCCAGGAAATGTTTGACTTGTTTAATAAGGAATTTATAACCAAATGTGCTGAAACTTTGAACACTATCAAAACAACACTCAATGAAGATGTTAGTGACATATAATTTGATTGTCAAGATCAAAATAGAGAGCAATCACCCTAAGATTAACATTTTTTGTATGCTCTCGTGTCTATATGATATTATGCACATTCCTTTATAACAACCAAATGCTTCTCTAACTCTTGTAAAGAACCATTCCCATGTTGCATCATTTTCAAAGTTAGCAATTGAGAATGATAAGGGAAAGATTTTACTAACTGCATCTTGTGTTGATGGTTTCAACATTGTCCCACCATATCTTGCCTTTAAAATGATGCCATCAATTACCATTACTGCTTGCATTGTCTCTAGGCTTTTATTGATGCATCTAGTGCCATAAATGTTAGAGAAATAAGTTGTCATCCTCCTTTTTAAGGTCTACAAATGACCCCTGATTTTTTGCTTTCAATTTGTACAAGAATTCTGGAATTAGAGCATATGATTCATCTACTTTACCCCTCACTAATTCTTGTGCTTTTTCCTTTGATTTCCAAGCTTTCATATAATTGATCTTCATGCCATGCTCCTCATTCATGTCAATTACAAAAAAAATCTTGAAATTTGCACTTTATCACAGTTATATCCAATTCTTTAAAAATTAAAGTTTAATTATATGTACTTTAGGTTCTGCAACAAATCTTGCCTCCTCAGATGGAGTAGATCTCACTCCCAGCCTATGTGGCGATGATTTGGCAAGACATAAAAATGTTTAAAAATGATGTGGTATACACGGTGTATCTGATGTGGATAAAATTGCCACATGGTCACCTAAAAAAAACGATGTTGTTTTGCATAATGTTAAACCATCTTAATCAAAGCAAAAGACGTTGTTTTAAAGTAAACACAATTAACAAAATCTCTCCTTTAGGGATAGCATCAATTATGCCATTCCCCCACACTTCCCTATTTCCATTTTTTCAAAATACTTTGTTCATATTTCCCATACACATTCCACAATTCTGAAGGTTTTCCTGATTAAACAAAGGCTACGATTGGTTGATGAAGGTCATATTAGGTCAGTGTTGTGCGGCACTAAAGTAGAAGTGGAAGTAGCAGACTATAGTGGAGGCCACAGAGTAGCGAGATCAGCATTCATGAAGGTTTCCATAATCGTTATGTTGTCATCCATCCACAAATTCATTATCGGTAATATTCAATAGTTCGTCATTAACTATTTGATATTAGAGAGACAAAGAGAGATCAAGTGGTGTGGAGGAAGAAGAGATAAGAAAGAGAAGGAAAGAATAGATTTGGGATGCATTTGGAATTTAATTGAAGTGCATTTGAGCTGAATTTACTAGATATGTAAGTGGCATTTTTTCCACATTAGGCTACCACCTTTTTTTGTGTTTTTTCATGTAAGCGCCACAAAAGATCGAAGTAAGGTTGAGACCAACTGATGCAAGATTTGTTACATAAGTTGAGACCGACCAATGCAAGATTTCTTACAGAACCAAAAGTACATATAATTAAACTTTAATTTTTAAAGAATTGAATATAATTGTGATAAAATGCAAAATTCATGACTTTTTTTTTTGTAATTTAGCCTTGATAATATCTTGAGGTGTATAAGACCTTTTTTCATTAACATATTTTGATTTTATGTATTCAACAACTATAGATATGGTTGCTTGTCTATGATCTGCTAATATGAGTTATAGAGAGCATGTGTGGTTGTTAAATTTTTTTACTTTAACCATTTTTGTATTTCATGCCATTGTAACAACTGGTTGCAAAAGGTTAGTATGTCAATTAGGGGTGTTCATAAATCAATTTGGTGGGGTTAGACATAACTTTCAATCCAATCCACAATTTGCGGATTGAAAATTTTTCCATCCAATCCAAACCACAATTGCATATTGAATTGGAACGATTTGCAATTTAATTTTATAGACTTTTACTATGATTTAATAATGGTAATAATGTCTCACAAACATCTATTATATCCAAAAAACTTTTGGTTCATATAAACTACTAAATACCAAGTCATATTAAATTTTTTATGGAATATATCTTTTAAATATTAAAAAGTACATTACAATACTAAGGTAGTATAAAAATTATTAATAACTTTAATTATGTTGTTTGATTAATTTACTATAATTATTTTTGTGATCTTTTTTTATCAATCCTCTAATAATATAGTTCAGGAAAAGGATATATGTGGTTGCTAAGAAATTAGACTGTAAGCCAATTGTAGTTGTAGTTTTAGTTGAATAAATTCAATTAACAGAAAAATAATAATTAATGTGGTTAAAAATAGGTTTCAATGGTTAATAAGAAATTGAAGAATAAATTGTATATAGTTGAATTACATACATATAAATTGTATATAGTTTAATATGTTGCAATTTTTTTGATAAATAATCATTTAATATAATTAAAATAAATAACTAAATAGATTGATTTGTTATATAATTATGATACATGTAACTTCCAACAAGGCCCCAGTCGCACGTGGCTAAAAGTAGGAGCGCCGGTCTGGTTGGAGTCCAAATTTTGACCCATGGAAAATTATCATATAACAAGGGAAAATAAGTAGGGGTATTATTTTTTGGGAATTAAAAAATTTGTTGCAAGTACCAGAAAAAAATAAAATTTACCCTACAAACAAAATCAGTATTATTGGAATTGTTTGGGTAAAATGTGTGAGAATTAAAAATTGTGTGGTGGAATTAAAATTTTCCATTATTAAAATATAATTACCATTAATTAAGTTAATCAACCAATAAGAGAAAAGATTAAGTTCAGTATGGGAGCCACTTCTCTCTAATTAGACTATAAAAGTCAAAGTTGATGGCCATTTTTCATTTATCCAACTAAGCCATTATCTTCTTTCTTCTTCTGTCCATATGGCCGGCCACTCACCCTCCTTAAACCTCCATTTTTACTCCTTCAAGCTACCAAAAAGAGAGTGAAAGAGAGGGTTTAAGTGAGAGAGAACAAAGAATCAAGGTACTTCCACCTTAAAAGAATGATAGAGAGGAAGAAAGGAAGAAGAAAAGAAGAGAAAGAGAAAGGAATTTAGAGAGGTGATTTCGGCACCATTAGAAGAACACAAAGGTGAGTTTCTTCTTCTCAAATTCAACCTTATTACATGTATTTGAACTTCTTGTGGTTAATTGGTATCGTTGGAAGTGTTAGATTAGGGTTTTGCTTGAAGTTGTGAACTTGTGTTGATATTGTATTGGAAGAGAAAGAAGTGTAGGATTGAGTTGGATTGTGTTGCAATTTAGTTTAGATGATCATAGAGGTTGGTTGACTTGAAAGCTAATGAAACATAACCTAAAATGTTGAGGAAAGGGTTGCCCTATGAAGGGGATATGTGATGGAAGATGATTAGAAGTGTTGATGTTGTGTATATGAATAGTTGATATTGAATATTATGAAAAAAGACTTGGAATGGATGGGGTTGTTTTGTCCTAAATGGAAGGAATGACATTAGATTAATATGAACTTAATAAAGTAAAGAGAGGAAGAAATAAAGTCATGGAAAAGAATAAATGAGCATTAGGATCATTGCTTAATGTTCATACATAAACTTTGAATGAATGTGTCATTTAGTGACATATTGTTTTCTTTTGTTAAGGTCAAGCAAGTAGCCACCAAAAGGTAGACAAGGGCAAGGAAAAGGACACTTAATAAGAGGAGAAAAGGAAGGCAAAGAGGAGGACTAGAGGATGATTTGGTAAGTGCTTCTTGGATAAAAATTTTGCATGCCATAAATTGTGAATGAGTATGAAATATATGCTTTGCATGTGACTTGGAAAATGCTTTGTGTGAAAAATGGTTACCAATAAAATTTTGTGGTAAATTATTGTGAATTATTGTGTAGTGATGTTTTTCATGTGGTATGTTTTGCATAGAATGATTGTTGCTTATTTTAATATTTAATTGTATAAATGAGTATCTCATATATATATATATATATATATAATTTTAATTATCCGAAAATAATATTAAAAATGTTGAAGCCCAGAAACACCTAGCCTTCAACTGGAATAGATGATAGTTTGGTATACAAATAAAGGGAAAACGAAACGCGCGCTATAAAAATAAGAAAAAACTGAAAGTGGCAATATTGAAAAATGTTGGTAATGGCAGTACTTATAAAAGGCTGCTAATGGCAAATAAATAAAAGCCAGTGATGGCAACGAATGAAAAAAAAGGGAATGGCAATCCCTATATTTCTATTAACGAGTTCAGACACAGGCGATAGGGGCTTGACTAAAATTAATAAGGAAAAATAAAAGGAAATGGTATGAATAAAGATAATGAAAGAATAATATTGCATTTTTACAAGTTAAAATACATGGTATATTTAATTTGTGAATATATGTGAAATATTGTTTGTGATATTGGTATTATGTTGTAGCATGTATAAAATTTATAAATGTATCGGATGTATGATTTTATCTATGAAGCACCACTAAACTAGTATCTTACTACGGATGAATTTCCCTTGCACAAGTTCGGAAGATTTTGAGAAGTTAGTTAGCTGTTAGAAGAAGGCTGGAATCCATTCAGTTGCAACTAAAGCCTCAAAATTTATTTTGGTATATTTTTAGGGAAATCTTTGTAATATAAAATTAAATTTTTATTTCCATATAGTCTATAGTAGGGTATGTAAAGCGGATTATATATATATATATATATATATATATATATATGTGTGTGTGTGTGTGTGTGTGTGTGTGTGTGTGTGTGTGAATTTCGAAACGTGAGAAATTTTAAATCGGACACATGAGAGAATTTTAAAAAAAAAACTTATTATGGATTTCATAAAGTAATAGGGTAAACACAGACGAGCCGGCATCGCCCGTTTACCTTGCTGATCTAAAGTAGGGCAAGGGGTGTTACAATACACTTATTATAAATTAGATTATTTTTAATATATAATTTAAATTTATTTCATAATAAAATTAGAATAAATTACAAATATTAAAAACATAATTGGTAATTATAAAAAATTAGATTTGAAAAATGAAGCTAGCAATATATATATATATATATATATATATATATATATATATATATATATATATATATATACGGATTGCAGATTGATTTGCGAATTGAAATATAAAATATTCAATCTAATCCACAAAATACATATTTAAAAAAATATAAATCAATCCAACCCACTACATTTTCAAAACCATAGTTTGATTATGGGTTGGTTCGGATTGGTTCGATTTTGACTTATTGGGCAGTTTATAAACATCCCTAATGTCAATGTATAACCAAGGTATACGACACATTTAGTAAAGATGTATACAATGTATACTCAAGTTATACTAGAGTTGTACCTAAGGTACACATACCACACATGTAACGAAGATATCCAAAACTATATATACCCAAGGTTACCTTTTGTTGAAGTTCTTATGTACCAGTTGCATTTGTCATCTATGCATGTAGCAATGAATGTTTTGTTGCAGGATTTTTTGACTTTGAACCGGAAGTATTTGTCTATTACATAGAGACTCAATACCTTTTTGAATATTTACTTGTCTATGTGTATTTAATTTTCTTCAATTTCAGTCATTGTTGCCTCATATCTTTTGATAGTGCATTTGCATAGTCGAGGAAATCTGTGACTTGGTTGTGATCTTCTATATTTGCTGAGTAATTTTTTGATACTGTAATTGAGTATCTATTTGCTAATTCAGTTCTTTGATGTTCTTTATTTGGTCAATATATCAGTCTGAAGCAGCTTTGCTAAAGATCTTTTTGTTGCACAGTTACGCAAAGTGGCATCATTGTAATATCGATCTGTTTTTTTTGTTGATTTCTAATTAGAAAGAGAGACTTGTGCTATCCTCAATTTTCAAAAGTAAATAGTCGTCTTTTATCTTGTACCATATATCAATAGTGTTGAGATCTCTATTTATTTGGAGATAGTCATATAAAATTCCCAACAGATTGTCAAAGATGGAATTATTTTGAAGTAGTATGTCTTTCACTTTGAAGCCAATGTAGTTCATCTTTTTATCCGACTTTTCATTGTGATGTATGACTAATGGAGTGTTTTTCATTGTTCCTGTAAATTTGAAACTAGAAAGAGAGACTTGTGCTATCCTCAATTTTCAAAAGTAAATAGTCATCTTTTATCTTATACCATATATCAATAGTGTTAAGATCTCTATTTATTTGGAGATAGTTATATAAAATTCCCAACAGATTATCAAAGGTGGAATTATTTTGAAGTAGTATGTCTTTCACTTTGAAGTCAATGTAGTTCATCTTTTTATCCGACTTTTGATTGTGATGTATGACTAATAGAGTTTTTTCATTGTTCCTGTAAATTTGAAGATTGAGAATGAAATAGAAAGTATAAAGCAGTAGGTGGAATGTTATATTTGTTGTATTAAAGTAAATGAAGTCTATGCAAAGTTAAACTTAATTGTCAGCAAAGATATTCCGAAAGTATTCCCAAAGTATTCAAGACATTTACCTATATATACCTAAGTAATTGTCAGCAGAGGTATTCCTAACATATACCAAACATTTACTTAAATACACCTAAGTAGTTATCAATAGGCCTAGCCACAGGCACAACTCTTTTATAAAAATCTAAGCAATGTATATGTGAGTGAGAGTATTTATGCCATATCTCTTAACTTAGAAAAAGGTTGTGCTTTCCTTACTTATAAAAAGAGAGAGTACTCCTCTTTTAGAGTCATCCATGTGGCACCTGTCATGCCACTTACATGTGCTCATTTGTCTTGAACTCATGTATATTATATTATATTATATTATATTATATTATATTATATTATATTTACTTTTAAAAAAACGGGTCCGAAACTGCAAACTAGCAGTTCCATATTGGAACCGCAGGTTACAATTCCAATAAATTTGGAATTGGCCCAGATTTGACATTGACCAATTCTAGTTCGGTTTTCAACAAGTTGTTTCTAGTCCGATTCACAGGCCGAATCGGTCAATGGCCACCCCTACACCTAAATAGTTGTCAATAAAGGTATTCCTAAGGTATTTTAGACATTAACCTGTGTACACCTAAGTTGTTGTCAACAGAGGTATTCTGGAAATTAACCTATGAACACCTTAGTAGTTGTTAGTAGAAGTATTTTCAAAATATTTCCAAAATATTCTAAACATTAACCTCTATACAGCTAAGTAGTTGTCAATAGAAATATTTTCAAGGTATATCCAAGGTATTCTGGATATTAAACTATGTAGACCTAAGTAGTTGTGAGTAGAGGTATTATATAATGTCCATTAATTTAGATTTTAAGTCGGTGTGCATTCCGACACCGAAAGTATTTGATCCAATCGGAATTTAAATTTGGATAAAAATAAAATGTAAAATAAAATTAGAAACTCAATTAGGAATTGTGTCAAAAAGGAACAAAAAGTCTAGAATAAAATTAAAAGATAATTAGAATTAATTAAAAAATTTAATTGAAGTCAAAATAAATAATAATAATAATAATAATAATAATAATAATAATAATAATAATGAAAAGTAAAGTAAAAATAATAATAATAATGAAAAAAAAAATCCAGCCCACAATTCCATTCGGCCAAGATTTTTTTACTAAGCCCAAATTGCACCATTAAACCCACTATTAATAGTTTAAGCTCCTCATTCTCTCTAGATAATTCCACTATCTTCACCAAATTTCTCTCCATCCTCCATATCCTCTTTTTATTTTCCTTTCCTCCACCAATATTACAACCATAAAAAGGAAAATCAAAGACAACAAAAAAATGGGATGAAATCTCCAAACTTTGGCCAAAATGGATTAATTAGGTAAGTTTTTTTTTTATTTCCTTTATGCTCTTTAATTAATTTCTTGATTTTAGGATGAAATTTTACTTTTCTTGCTTAGATATGTAAACTTTGATTAGTAGGAAATAGTCCAAATTTGTGGGAGTTAGTTGAAATCAAATGGAATTAACTAGATTGAGTGATAGGAAATTGAGAGAAAATAAAATAGGAGGAAGAGATGAAGAAATCTAAGATTAATTGTGGGAATATTGAAGGTGCTTTTGCATATAATAGAATGAGAGAAAAACATAGAGTTGTTTAAGAATGATTAATTAAAATTTATATTAAAATTAGTTGATGATTGTTAGAATAAAAAAATAGTAATAACATGTAATAAAGAAAAAAATTAAAATTTTAATAAAAAAATATGAAAATGGAACGAAAAAAGGGGTTAATCCGTAGGTTTTGCAAAAAAGTTGGAAAATAATAGTAATAATAATAATAATAATATTATTATTATTATTAGTGAGTTTATTAAATGAAATTAGTAAATTGTAGGATAGAAATTGAAGATTTAATTTTGAATATTAGTAACAAAAATATGCATAGGCAAATTATATAATTTAAGTGCAAAGAAAAAAAATTAGTGAATAAATTAGTTAACTATATTATGTAATGATTTAAAAATAAAATAACAAAAATAGTATAGGTATATTTAAGTTTAAGGAGGTCACCGTAGGAGAAGAATATAAGCTCACAGAGAAATTATTTTAGGAAAAAGGAGGGAGCTGTAGAAAAAGTCAGTGTTATTAAAAGATCTATGCATGCTTCTTGGCAATTTATTTCATTTTAATTCATAATTAGTTTGTTGCATTGAAATATTTACATGAAAAAAAAAAATTTGACTATTAATTAAATGGTTTAAGATTTTATTTGATTTAAAATATAATATAAATTGTGTTTCTAATGAGAATTGAATGCGATAACTGTTATTGAAAAATAGAATTTTAGTAATAATGTGAACAAAAAGAAATAAAAGTGGCAAATTAAATTAATAAAAAATATGTATTATACCCGGTCTAGAACTAGTGGGTTAAACAGATTAGTATGCCAATTTAGAAATAATTGTCAGGCGCGAACAGCATCATGACACTGATATTTTTTTATAGCCGTGAACATGTTGGATTGTCCATATAATAGACGCATAGCGTCAATATAATATTATTATATAGGCGCAGAGTTATTTACTGTTAGGCTGCAATATTAGTCGTATCCCTAATGTCTTACTAGTTCTAGTCTAAGGTATTATGGGCATAATGTGAAATAAAAATTAATTTAAGATAACTTTGAATAATTATTTATTGTAAAATTATAATTGTTTTTGCATATAAAAATTTGATATAGAATTAATCACTTGTTCAAAAATTTTCATGTGATTTTTTAGCCCTTATTTATTACTTGATGAAATTTATTTTATGCATTTTATTATTAAAATTATACTGCCAAAAAAATGCACCACTAAATAATATGCTTAATGTGTGAGTTATCTTTTCTCACACATAGGTAAAAAGTAGAAGGGATAGAAGATGGTAGATAGTGTTGGAATCTTATAGATAAAACTTGTCAAATAGTGACGTTGGTCCTGTCCCAAAGGAAGAGTAGCAGACTGCACTTTTTCTTTGGGTTGGTTTTGATTTCTATCCTTACTCTATTTTTGGGTATTGCATTTTAGGTGTGTCTAAATATAATTAGTCTTGTGAATATTATGAAATTAAAAAAATTTATAGCTATCTATAAGCTTATCTGTAAATTTTTTGATATAACTTTAATGTTGGAATTAGTTTAAATTACACTTTTCGTATTATTATGCATAAATGTTAGAAAAGTATGATAATGCTTTTTGATATAAATTTTAATGATATTAGGAAATCGATTGAGTTGATGCCTTAAAATAATTGAGGATAACTGGTTGAAATATATTGTCCATAGATTTGCTGTGCAGGGATTATGGGAAAGTCTATAAAACAAACAGCACCAAGCCGAATTTTTAATAAATTAATAGTGATAGTTTAATAACTAAGACTCAATTAAATTAAAATAAATAATGAAATAGTTCTATATTCCTTAGGTAAATGAGATGTAAATATTGATTTAATTATACTAAATTAGTGTATGACGCATAACATCGTCTGACTCTGCCATCATACGGTAGGATTAGGGGGTGTTACATATTCCCATAGTATTCCAGACATTAACCTATGTATACTAAGTAGTTGTCAGTAGAGGTATTCTCAAGGTGTTCCCTTGATATACACAAAGTATTTTGGACATTAACATATGTACACCTAAGTAGTTGACAACAACGGTAATTCCAAAGTATTATAGATATTAACCTATGAACAAGTAGTTATCAGTAGAGGTATTTCCATGGTAATCCCAAGATATTTCGGATATTAACCTAAGTACACCTAAATAGTTGTCAATAGGGATATTTTCAATGTAACACCTTTACATATAGCTAAGATTTACTCTCAACTCATATGAAGATATGTTACATGACATCTATATGAGAATGCAAAAACTTAAAACTTTCAAAACCAAAATGCATGCACCATTACCATGATGACTAACTTAAAACAATCCATAAAACTTGTTTATAATTCAACTAAAATATATACATATACAAAGATATTGGAGTTTACAAAAAAAAAATGTTAAGCTCTTAAAAGAGCCATAAAATACAAAAGCTCAGTGCTTAAGTCAATTTGACATGTACAATATGAAAAGACTTTACAAAAAATCAATGTTTGACTTGTACCCTGCATCTTTTTGTGAACTCTAAATCTCGGGCTCTTTGTCTTCAATGGCTATCTGCACTAAAGCTTTTCCATCTATGTGAGAGACACCAATACTCCCATGCTAAGCAAATGCTTAGTGGTATACCAAGATACAATAGCTTACAATGCATGGCATATACAATTATTATAGTACTACATGCTCCATTTTCTCAATATTCATACCTCTAGTATTCTCTACTTTACAAACAAGGATTCTTACATATATCACTGCATTATAATCAAGCTCAAATGATGTATGTATGGATTGTCGCAGTCTCTTTACTTATTTGCCAATTGCCATCTAAGGAATAGGCGAGTCGCAAGCTCTATTCCAAAGATTTTGTTTATAAGGATTTGGGGTGTCGTTTAACCCTAGGAGGTGCATCAACAATTCCTCCCCAAGAGGCGTATCACAATTCTTTTTCAAACTTTCAAGTTGTTAAGAACCTACAATTATGGCACACTTCGTTTTCAATCAAAAATTTGTACACGCTGGACGCAAGTCCTCATTAATAACTCAACTAACATCATAAATGCATTTATGGTTCAAACATAATTCACATTTAATTCAAGCATTCGCAATATCTCATTTATGTGTAATACATGCATAAGAATCGCAACATGTCATGGAAGCTAGGGTATCAAAGTATACAAACCTCAATACTCCACCAAAAGTAAGCTCCTCCACCTTCCAAGTAATTGCCTCAAGGGTCTTGAGGAGCTCCTAAAACAAATGTTACTCATCAATACCTTACTTTATATAGAAAACCACAAATGAAAGCTATAAACCCTAGATCCCATGGTTCTCACCCAAGATGTGTTTCTAAACTAGGTCAAAGGTTCATAATTCCTCTATTATACATGGTTAAACCATTAAGTCACAAAATTTTTATCTACTCTTCCCCTTTTCGGTCATTAACCCCTAACAATTGGTAGATTTCTCGAGTTTCTTTGTGACAAGAAGATAATAAAAGAAAATCAAGGATAAAAAGGGTAAAGTAGTGTAAAACTTACTAAAATCCCCTTAGGCTCTCTTTAAGGTCAGATTTGGGCTTGAGTCTCCTTCTTTCCTCCTTCTCCCTAGCAAAATCTCTTGCTTTCTCCTCAAATTACTCTTATAAGTGAATATTTCCAAGTTTGATGATGTTCTTCTCAAGTATTTTGGGTGTTCTTTAAGTAGGATTCAAGTTTAGGAAGGAGAAAAATGTGTTTCTAGGGTTTTCTCTCAAGTGAAGATAGGTAGAAATGTATTTATGACCGAAAAAGAGAGAACACGGGTATTTATATACTAACACTGACCACGGGTCATGCAGCCAGCACAGGTCTTGCTTAGTGCCCTAAAAATCTTATCCCAACATGGCATATGTAACATCATCGACCGTCCATATATGCATTATCATATGCGTTCCATTTGGACATATTCATTTTATATATGTCATCCACATGAAACACATGCATACATAGATATTCTAGCTACACGTGCTCATGAGGTAAACTTGTCACGAGTCGGTTTATCACAGTAGGAGCAAGTCGTACGTGTCTAACTATAATTTAAATAAGGACACAAGATATTGAAAATGAAATTAAATAAAATGATTAAAATTGAAATAAATAAAATTTGGCATAGTGAAATTAATTAAAGTAGACAATTTGACTAGATTGTATTTTAGCACTAAGTACATGTAAATATGTAGATAAAATAATAATAATTAATTAATTTAATTAATTAATTATTAATTATTTAAATTGTTTAAAAATAATAGAAAAAGTAAAAAGAAAAAAAAACAACACAAAAGTGAGTCGGCAACTTTGGGGAAATAAGGCTATTTTGGCCCTTTTGCAACCAGCTACCCTTTCTTCTTTTCCTCTTCATTTTTCTCCCAAATTTCTTCCTCAAGCTCAACCATAACTGGTCACAGGTGAGTTATTTATCACTTCATTTATTGATAATCATGATTTGAATGTTATTGGATCATGGTTTAGGTAGTAAAGTGACTATAACACTTCTAGAATTCTGTAGTTGCTGCTCCATTTTCTCCATGATAAAGACTGATTTTTGAGAAACACAAAACATCAAAGTTTTAGTTTTATATCTTAGATTAATGGCTGTATAAATAATGTTTCATGATTTGGTGTCTGTTGAAAGATATTGGCATCGGACTGGAACTGGTTCCATTGAGGAACCTACTGAATCATCTACTGTTTTAATTCTATTTCTATATGGTAGATTCAGTAATTGATGAAACTCAAAACATGAAAGTTGTAGATATATGTGTTATCTAGTTGCATATCAAATTTCAAGATCAGATTATGGGTGGATGTTGAGTTATATGCAAGAGAGTCATGCATGTTCCATATTTGAGTTGCCTGCTTAGTGTCCTGGGCAGGTCTAGTCAGTTGTTTTCCAATTTTAAACCCCTTATAGACATAATCTATGAATGGTCAAACATAAAAGTTATAGGTACATGTCTTATTTAAATTTTGGCAGAAATTTTACGTCAATATGTTATGTATGTTGTGAGTTATAGCCATCACAAGTCAGACTGGTCCGGATGCCAGCCCTATTTCTGACCAGTCACAATTATCCTACCATATGAGGACTTTAGAGGCAGAATGGATGAAAGTTGTCAACATGAAAAATATTCCATTTTAACATATCTATGTCTATACAAAGTTTTATATAAATATGACTTATACGTTGTAAGATATGAAGAAGCAAAATTGGTGTTCCAAAACTGCCTCAGGTAAAAAACAGGGCAGAGAACAGAATATGTTTATAAATTCCATAAAATATTCCACAATAGTCCAATTGTTATGAAAATTAGATATGTTGTAGTACTATATGTTAGCTTTAATTAAAAATAAAAATCATACAAATTGGACTAATATAGAAAAAGTTATAAGCTACTGAACACATGAAGGTCACACTGTCATTATACCAAACCCTAGTTAGTGATCCTTAAAATGCATATTTCAATTTGTTTAAGTTTCACTAAGTTGATTTAGCTACCAATTAACCAAGTATACATTCAATTAGGCTCACAACATATTGGAGACCCCCAAGGAAGTTAGAGGCTCAATATCAAAAGAAAAAATGTGAGTTTAATTATCAAACGATTTCTTTGGTACGTGCTACGTGTAATGTGACTTGATTTGCTTTATTTGAATTACATGATTGCTATGATATTGTTAACAAGACTGTATTGAATGTAAAGTACATGTTTGGATTACATGTATATATTTTCTTTATATAAAGCAAAAGTTGACTGAAATGTATAATGATTGTTGCAAATGTATATGCATATGGACTTAAAAAGGTGTTGTGCCTAGCTAAATGGCATTGTAAAACAAAAGAAGAGGCCTATGGCCCAAACAAATGTTCAAAAGCAAAAAAAAAAGGTCTATGGCCTAACAAATGTGCAAATGTTACAAATGATCAAGTTAGCTAGCAAATACAAATGTTCACATGGAAACCTGGGATAGTGTCTGTTTAGCCTGGTCACAACAATAAGAAAATGACATAAGCATAAGTAAAAGAAATGTTTACATGAATTAATATTATTTATATTCATGTGATATTGATAAATAGAATGACATGTAAAATGTGTACGAATGACGATTATTATTTGTAACTGTGATTGGCTT
>CATIWF010180961.1:0-17793 GCA_949630135.1 Balakata baccata
CAAAACAATCAAATTAATCAAACTAAAATACAAATTACACTATTATAAACTAAAACACAAATCATATAAACTATTATAAACTAAACTAATTCTAATTAATATAAAATATAAAAAGATAGATAAATAATTAAAAAAAAAAAACAAACCGGCAGGCGACGAGGGGCGACGAGCAGCAGGCGACGATCGGCGACGAGCAGCAGGCGACGAGCGGCAGGCGACGACCGGCAGGCGACGAGCGGCCGAGCGGCGACGAGGGGATGGGGGCACGAGGAGGGAGAAATGCCTGCGGGGTGGGGTGGGTCGGGGGTGGGCTGGGTAGTTTTAGGGATTTTTTTTGTTAAAAACGGCGCCGTTTCACTCAGGGGGGGGGCAAATTTTTTTTAAATGAAACGACGTCGTTTTGACTTTGTCAAAACGACGCCGTTTCATTTTTGGTGAACCGTTTAAACCGGTCAAAACCGGCCGGGTCATCCGGTTCCCGGTTCGACTGTCGAACCGGCCGGTTTTACACCCGGTCTGATGCTTAGCCGGGTTAATATGTAAAAACCGACCGGCCCAGTCACCGGTTTTCCCGGTCGAACCGGCCGGGCCGGTCCGGTTTTGATTACCATGGTCTATCTAAGAATTTCTCCTTTCAATATATAATTTCCCCACTGTATGTACGATTCACAAATTATACAATTGCATTAACCGGTTGATGAGCAATACTAAAGCTATATTGACCCAACAAAAGCAAAACTAAAAAAAAAAAAAAAAACTCAAGTTCAAACCTCAGATAGAATATATGTGATTTAAAAAAAAAAAATCATTGACTAGACCGAGTACTGAAAAACTAATTCGAAAAATTTTACTCACCTAGGTTCAGTCTATAACTATATTAATGATGGGTCAATAATAAAAATATCAGATATTCAAAAAAGTATAGATGAATTGAAACAAAACTTTTTTAGTTTAATTATATGACTTAAAGTCGAGCTTTAATTATGCATCTGTTTTAAAGCTTTTGAAATAGTACTTTACTGTCTTTTAATATCGTAGTAAATACATTTTGAATTAGTAGGACTAATTCCGATTTCATATTAGAAATTAAAAAAAAAACAAGAATATCATATAAAGGATTACTTTCTTATGATATTTTATTATTGGCTCGATGCATAAATAACATCATATAAACCGAGTCTAGGCGAGAAATAACATGAGTTGGAGATGTAATCAATGCTCTGTTAAAAATGGGGGAGGATCACTTAGCAGGTTTGCACTGACCAGTGACCACTGCCTTTCTGCCTGAGCTTCAATGGTGTGGATTAGTTTGCTAGTGATGTTTAGGGTCCGGACCACCTGGACTCAGTCTCTTGGATTCATTTAAGTACTGAGCCATCTCTTCGTCGTCCCCCAATCTCCTCTTCAGCTCTTTTTGTATTTCTTCCAATTCTTGAACAACTGCGGCCAAGTTTTTCCTTTCATGACGAGGGTAGTTAGGCACAAATAGTCTACTTTTTGATGGTTTGGTTGATGTAAGAAAGAGCAAAATAAGGCATACCCAAAACTTCAAACTTGCCATATTTCTCTTCTAATTATCTACCTATACTAAGCTCTAAAAGTTATAGTTCATGTAGTAGCCACTCATTTCAAGTCCACCTCTATATATAGATGATTGATCTGCTATTATATATTTAATTTACTCTTAATTAATTTATCCTATTTGAAAAGGCATTACAATAATAATATATGCTTGGGTCAACTAATATGTATATTGCTCATTAATTATATTTCCTTTTTATTAGTATAATTTATAAATATGGGTTGTTTATATATATCTTTACATAATTATTTAATGGAAAAAAACAAATCTAGCCCCTTCAATTTGTTTTTTTTTTCATATTTGTCTCTTAAATGTTGTTTTTTAACTATATATTGTCACTTCTGAAATTTGAAAAATAATATATTACGCTGCAATTTGTTAACATGACAGTAATGTATGTTAATATGTACTTTGGTTGCCCGTATTAGTAAATGTTTAGGGGTATCAAAAACTGGTCAAGACACCATGAGAAAAAGGGGCAAATTGGAGGTAATTTATATGGTTTAAGCCTTATTTATTATATGTTTTCTAACAAAAATATTGGAAAATTTTGTTTTATATATGGTGTAGTGCCCACTATCTCTCGCACAAGTAGTAGAGACTAATTCTACTATGTATATATAGCTAGTAGCCTATACTACAGCCAATACCCATTTAACAATGAGCTGTCTGATTCATTAAGATAAAATTTTCAAACAAAAGAAAATTAACATTTATATACAAAAGGATTCAGATTTATACGGTTACTAGGTTTTAATTTAAAGCCCATAATGTGATGTCTTTGACAATAATCAGTGTGTTCCTAGTCATCAACTGCTTATTTTTGTTTGTCATGTTTCTAAAGCGCTTTGAACTTTCTAGGGATCGAAAGGACACCAAGAATGGAGATTCTTGAAATGGCATAAGTCAAAAGAACTTTTGAGTTCAGCTTTTGTCTGTATTAATTAGGTTTTACTGAGCTCAAAACAAATTAATGCAGACGACACCCTTTTTGTTACTATTTGTTTTCTTCTATGGGTTCAATTTTGATGACTAAGAAGGCCACTTCTTAGCAATTAGATGCGAGTAATGTTGCTCGCGGAATGTCAGCATGTGCATGCACACGCACATGCCAAATTAGATATCAGAGAGAGAGAATGGTTCTCCGTCATCCTAAATTTTCAGAGTATTACTGTTCACTCTTTATTTTTTACTATTTTTTTTATCTGTATTAAAATGTTATGGTTAATTTTATTTATAATCACTTAAATTTATTTTTATTACAATAAAATTACAAAATATTTTTTATCTCACAAAAATCGATGAACTATGTTTTTGTTTTATTAAAATCATTTCAAACCAATTTCAGGTGACACGTCAACTGTTATGTCAGACTTTTATTGTCACATCAGCTTTCCAGTTACCTAAATCGAAAAATTGGTAGAAGTGCTTTTAATGAAATGAAAATATAATTGAGTGACTTTCTTGGGACAAAAAAAAGTTTTGTAATTTTATTATAATAAGAGTGAAATTCAGTTACAATAAATGAAATTAACCCAGATTTTATATAATTTGGTTTTTAGAGTGTATGGGATAGCTCAAAAGTTGTAAGATAGTTGCATATGTAGGGTTCAAACTTGAGTTCTTTAGTTAAACTTAAAAAAATTTTATGCCAACTCATCCTTTAGTGTTAAGCTTGAAGATTTTATTCAATATGCATTAAAGTATTAATATTTTATCTAAAAGATATGGATGTCACTCCAGATTTTATATAATTTGGTTTTTAGAGTGTATCATATAGCTTAAAAGTTTTAAGATAGTTGCATATGTAGGTTCAAACTTGAGTTCTCTAGTTAAACTTGAAAAATTTTATACTAACTTGTTCATATCCTTTAGATAAAATATCAATACTTTAATACATATTAAATAACACAAATAAATAGAACGAATAAAATATAAATATTTTAATGTATGTTGGGCAGAAATTGTGAAAAAAAAAATGTAGGGGTAGCATTTTTCCTCTTGAGACAGTGTTTTCTTAATTAATAGCTTGAATCTACCAATTGAAACCTTGATTGCCATAACTATCGATTATGGATCATTTGAGTATCTGAATTATAATCCTATTGGAAATGTCCGTAGTGCGATTCAATTGAACTTTTACTAAAATGCAATTATTATTGTAATTAATTGTATTTTATAATAACTGTTTTCTCCATCTTGTCCGTAAATAAGGTTAATAAAACTGAACCACCGTAAATTTTATGTTAATATTTGATTTTTCTTATGTGCTTATGTGTTATAGCATTTCTGTCATCAGTGGTGGACTTAGGGAGTGGCATATGAAGGCCACTGCCAACCTAAGATTAAAAAAATATTAAAATTATGTTTTAAAATTTGTATTTCTTTGATTCAATTTTTTATTCTCTTAAGCGAAATTTGTCTCTTAATGTTTAAATTTTTTGAATGAAAGTATATAAATTTATCCCTTAAAGTTGACTTTCTAAGCCGATCACTTTCTTTCATTGATTACACGTGTAAATAAACCAAACTGTTCATGAACTATTTGGGTCTCGGTTCAAAAAAAAAAGCTTGTTAGAGATCATTTGTTAAGTTTAACGAGCCGAGTTCGAGCTCAAATTAGAGCTCGAAAATCTTATCAAACTCGAGTTTAATAATGTTTGATTTATTAGTTCGTAAACGTGTTTGCTTAAAAGCTCGCGAATGTGTTCGTTTAAAGGCTCACGAATGTATTTATTTAAAAACTTGCAAACGTGTTCATTAAAACCTCGTTTAAGATTTGTTTATATTATATTTTGTTATCGAACTCGAATTTGAGTTTTTATCATTATTTGTTAATGGGTCGAGCTCAAGATTGTTTTTATTTGTTAACTAGTCGAATTCGAGTTTAGATTATTAAATATAATAAACGAGTTTTTCACAAGCCGAGTTCGAGCCGCTCGCGAGCTCAATAATTTTTAAACGAGCCGAGCTCGAGTCTATGATATATTTAAATGAGTCGAGCTCGAATTCATTAATATTGGACTCAATTACAGCCTCGACTACACCAAATATTACCAAGTGCATTTTATTTAGGAAAAAGTAAAAAAAAAAAAATGACATATGGTTTCATGCATTTTCAAAGTAAAGGTCTATATATATATATATATATATTTTGGATAAAATGGGACACATTTTATTCCGATAGCAAAACAAGATGTTTCATACTAACGGCGTTAATCAATCATATGTAGCATCCTACGTGTTGTTCTATGTATCTTTTATAATTAATTTCTCCCCTTTTTAACCCTAATTCCAAATTCATTCTCTCTAAACCCTAAATCACGAATTCTAAGCTTCTAGTCGTCACTCATCTTCTTTCTATCGTCGACCGATGTTCAATTGATGAAGATGATCTTCTTTCCATCACCATCTTTCCAACAAAAGCGTAGAAAATTTTCTGAACCAACCAATCGTCGCAACTCGTTTTTCACCTGGGTTTTTTGTTTTTGATTTCTATGTTTTGCCTTTCACTTATCGTCGCAACCGATGGGTCTTTTGATTTTTTGAATCTGACTTTCATGAATCAAAATTTGGTTTTTTCATCTTCAATCATTCGTCTTTCATTTGGAATTTTTCACCTTTAAACATTTGTCTTTCTCCTTAATTTTTTTTTTCTTTTGGTTTTCATGAATACTGGTTTGCATCTCAAATAGAACAATGGTAATTTGGGCTTTTTTTTTTTTACTTTTCTTGAATCTAAATTCTTTTAATTTCTGGGTTATAAGCACTTTGATTTCTCGACATGAATTGAAGATTAGGGCTGTTAGACATGAATGGATTTGAATTGTTTCTGAGTTTGATTGTTGAAATTGAAATAAATTCAGAGTTTGATTGTTTTAAAATCCATTATTGAATAATGAATTAATTGGTAATGAATTAAATGTCCTAAAAGAATTAATGGTGTTTGCTGAACAATAAATTAATTGGCAATGAATTTTAAGAATTTAGAAAAATTGAAGAAGAGGACGAAGATTTTAGAGTTTTTGGAATGGATTTGGGATTAAAGACACATTTGATCCAAGTAGGATGCCACATATTAAAATAAAAATCCATCTAGGAGCCACATGGGATGCCACAAACCAACCAAACGCTGTTAGGGTAAAATACCTCGATTTACTAACAGAACAAAACATATATTATTTTTTATCAAAAAAAAAAAATATATATAGACCTTTAATTAAAAATGCACTAAATCACATGCCACTTTTTTTGTATCCAGCCGATGAAGGATTATTTTAACAGGATGAAGGGCTTGCTGAGGTATATTAATTAAAGTTAAGATAATGATAACAATTAAAAATTATTATATGTTTGATTCTATCCATTAATATTATAGGCAGAGTCTAATAAGGATACGAGTACTGGAAAAAATTCTTAGGTAAATTCAGTTTATCATGTCATTTATAGATTAATTCAATTATTTATTGATACACATTCAATTGTTTTATTTTTATTAATTGATGTGAATGCAACATAAATATATGTCAATAAATAATTAGATTAGTTTATAAATAACATGATATATCGAGTCTACTAAAAAAATTCTTGAGTAGAGATAACAAAAAAAATGATCATCCCACTAAAGCACTTATGCTGAGGTATAAAAAACTTCTTAATTGGATATTGCGTGTTATTTGCTATGTATTTTATTTTTTGGTTATGGATGGATATAGCTAAAAATAAAAAATTTATTCTAAGAATATAGTCTGACTGGAAATAGTGACAGATTTTACACTATTAGCGACGAATTTTCTCCGTCGGCTAATTTATCATTCTCTTGTGCTGATTATATATAACTACGTTTTCCTTAGAGCTTCGAACAAAAATCTCAAACTTTATTCTAAGAATGTAGCCTCAATATGCATGAATGTGACCTTTCAATCTCTTGAATCTGTAATCTCCAGAAGAAAAAAATAAAGAAAGAAAAGAAAAGGAGTGGCAGCCTCTGGTAATTAAGAATCTTGATGAATGGGTGTTGAGCCTATCATGTGTATCGAAAATGCTTGTACGTACAACACAATATAAGTTTATAGATGAACATTAGTAAAAGAAAATAATGTTTTTAATGCTTGTGATATTAGATTTCTAACCAAAGGTTGGCCTTTCAATTCTTGGAAAGTTGCTTTCAACATTTTATTTTTATGATTTTTCTTTTTTTTTTTGGTTTAGATTATATTATCTTTTAATTAAAATAATTAAATATAAAATATTTGTCGTTAAATTAATTTTAACATCAATAAGTTATTAATTTATAATAAATAAAATTAGAAATTATAATTAAGCTAGACATAGTTTTCTTATGTACATATTCACACGTAAAAAATTTCATTATATAGTACTATAGTGAATACTTATTTTTTCTTCTTTTTTTTTAATGTGAAATTGATGAAAATAATTAGGTAAAAGTTTTCCTTTATTTTATCTAAACAATTAAAGAGATATGCAAGTGTAAGCTTGAGGAAAGAGATGTGATGTTAAAGATTTCCTCTTTATTAACTATAGATCTTAAATTTGAGTCATGACTATATATATTAAATACTTTTAAAATTTTAAAATTTGGTGAGAATATTTTACCTTTTAATAAATATATCCGCGGATAATTGAGATGAGATAGGTAAGATTAAAATAGAAATGTAAGTAAAAATATTTGTACAAAATTTAATTAAAATCTTGTTTAGTAAACGACCTTTGTGATGTACATTCTATCCGTTTTCAATTTTCGCCACATCACAAAAATAATTAATAGTTGTGGTTGATGAAAGTATATATATATATAATATTCTTTGAGTTGAGCCCCACATGGTTTATACAAGTCATCGTTACTTTAATTAAGATTACCGGTAATTGCATTATACTTTTGAAACAATTGATTATTTTTAACTTAGTATTTAGAATTAATCGAACAAATTCACAGTACATTGAGTAGGACTTTGAATAGCAGTGAAAATATTCTCTCAAAAATTTTAAAATAGTTATATATGCATTGTTAGGATTTAATACTTAATTAGGTTGAAAGATTCGAATCAATTTATGCATGATCTCTTAAATTGATGGAATTGATTTGTAGCCAACCATCTAGATTCTAGAATCAGAAATTGCCTATATTAATTAATTAAACCATTATTGTTAATGAAAATTCAAATGTTTAAACAATGAAACTTTGATATATAGAGTCAGAATCCATTTAATTATGAATATTAATTAATTATTAATCAACAGTTAATGTCTTCTCTGTCACATAAATAAAGAAGAAAATATGGTTCAGCAATGGCTTCTACGTTCTAGTGACTGAGCTGGACTCTGGAGGGATTATGCACTCTTGGAAATTCATAAAGGTTTTATTTATTTTTTTATGAAATTAATGGATAAGTGAAGGCCATGACGTGGAAGCTGCAATAGCTGTATAAATGTTATATGGAATTTTCTTGTTTAGATTGGCATTCATTATGTAATTATCTGTTTTTTAATGACAGGTATTTTTATCTGTTTTAATGTAATACTAATTATGTTTAGAATTTAATCTTCGTCTCTTTCCAAAAGTCTATTTATGGATGCACATATATATTTGATCCAATCCAAAAACTCAAATATAAATTAAGAAAGTTTAACAAAATTGAAAAAATAGCATCTCAATATTTACTAAAATACTGACCCTTATTGTTTTTTTTTTTTAAAATAGAAAAAGCGCTGAGGTTTTTTTCAACATACCAAAAGCGCTAAAAATTTTACAAAAATATCTATATTCATTGTTTATCAAAAATTTACTAAAAATTCATTATAAATTAATAAAATTTGAAATTATATAAAATTTATTCAATATTTATCTAACTTTTAGTTAAGATTTACACAAAATTTAACCAATATTTATCTACGGTTTATTAAAAAAATTATTAAAAATTGAACTAAATGTTTGATCAAGATTTACAAAAAGTTTATCAAAAATTTACCAAAAAATTAATAAAATTTGAAGTTACATAATATTTATTCAAGATTTACTTAACGTTTAACCAATATTTAAACATAAGATTTAACCGATAATTACCAAAAAATTAAAAAAAGTTGAAATTACCCAAATTTTACTAAATATTTAATTAAAGTTTACCAAACATTTTCCAAAAAATTAATAAAACTGAAAAAAACACAAGATATATCCAAAAATTACCTAATATTTAATCAAAATTTACACAAGGCTTAACCGATATTTACCTAAAATTTACTAGAAAATCAATAAAAGTTAATTAAATTACACATGTTTTACCAAATGTTTAATCAAAGTTTACCTAATATTTACCAAATGTTTATCAAAAATTAATGAAACTTGAAATTACATAAGATTTATCCAAAATTTACCTAACGGTTTAACCAATATTTACACAAGGTTTAACTAATATTTACCTAAAATTTATCAGAAAATTAATAAAATTTGAAATTATCTAAGTTTTACTAAATGTTTAATCAAGGTTTACTAAAGTTTATCAAATATTTACCAAAATTGTATACAAACGTTTATCAAAATAAATAATCTTAATTACGTTAACCAAATATAAGTTTATATATTTCTTTTGGTAATTAAGACTTAGTCGAACTTTATTTTGGTAATTAAATTAATTAAATACAAGTTTATATATTTTTTAAAAATTAAATTAATTAAACAATAATTATAAATAAATAAATACATGTATAAATATAATTGGTGACTATGCAAGTCAATAAAATTTTTAATTTAAGTTTAAAAGATAGAAAAATATCATTTTCTTTCTCAGTTGAATACAAAATTAATGCTAAAAATTCACACTGATGAAGAAAAAAAAAAGTAAAAAATCAATAAAATAAAAATAGAAAGTTTAGAGATAAAAACATGGAATTCTTATCGGTAATTTTGAAAAAATCTTTCGAAATACCGGTTTCTGTGAAATTTTCTCTATAGATTAAGTATAAAAGGAGAAAATAGGGAAAATAACTCCTCCCTCCCATTTCAGAAAATCAGAAGAACGTGAAATAAAAGAACTGCTCTCCCTCTTCTTTGTGAATTCATTAATTTTCGAGTTGTTTTGAAGTCAAAAAGAGTATTCATACTGTAAAATTTTATTCCAAATTTTTGTAATCAGTATTTTTAAAGTAGGGAAGATATATTATTTTCGCTTCAATAAATAAATTTCTGCTAACTATACACTATTCTTACTAGATAAATCCATTAAAATTTAAAGCTCTCTTAACTTTTGAAGTTGCTCCATTCCATGGGTCAAACTTGAAACCTCTAACTAGGGAGATCATAACACAATTAACCAGCTGATCATCAAGGTGTTGAATATCCTATTCAAGTCAATCAATTCATCCCGCTCATACACATTCATCAATTTTTCAATTGGGTAACAGTCTTTACTGCAATTATTCAAGTTCCTGAAAAAAAAAAAAAAACCAAACAAATACCCAAGAATTCAAAGCTAAAAATCTATAGCAGCAAGTAGCCATAACTGAAATCTTGCTTTTAAGGAAAAACAAGAGTTTTATCTGATAAATGTTGTATATTTAATCTATCCGATGACTGTAAGTATAACATAGTTGATGAGCATCCAACCATACAAATGAAACCCATATTATGAATATTTCCATTTCCCCAATTTTTCTAACAATAATAAATGGATTGCTATCTAAAACCAAATCTCAATGATTTGGCACTGAGCAGAGCTGTCACATTATCTATCTCCTCACAAACTTTTCTCTTCTTGGAATCTGAAGAACAATCAGAAACAGATAGAGGTGAAGAAGAATCAAAATCTTGAGCTAAAATTAACTGAACAGAGCTTCTGTAGAAGTGGGTAATATCCTCAAGAGGCTGCCTAACTCTTCTTTTAAACCCTTTCTTGGAATAATGCGCATTTTCAAGAAATGGGTTGGCCTTTTTTGCGGGAAAAGGAGGAATATTTTCTTTGTTGCTATGGTTACAAAGATTGCTGGACTGCTCCATTGGTGGGTTATGTGTAAGAGGGAGTGTGTGTGTGAGTATTTGAAGGGAAAATTTTGATGGGTTTCATTTTGGGATTTGGAGGGAGATGGTTAAAAATTGTTAAGATTTCTTTGTTTTGATTCTAAAGTTTGAAATTTGGATGGTTGGATTAATTTGAGTTTGCAGTTGGCAGGCGGGTGGGTTAAATTTTGTTTTGAAATTTTGAAGGCAAGGTTGGTCAAAATTGTGATGTGCAAAGAGGGAAAGAGGAACAGGAAGAATTTTCCCGGTTCTTGAAAAGAAATTTCAGGCGCCGACAAAAGACAAAAATGTAAGCAATAGGTTTAAATCTTAAAAAGCTCTAAATTAGGGACAGCCATAGAGTCATATAGATTTAGAAATACCAACTCAGCATCATGTACTGCCAAAATTTAGGAATGAAAAGGATACTTCAAGTTAGATAATGCAACAATAGACTCTAATATCTTTAAAATGGAGCAAATTTAAAAAGAAAATAATATAAATTTATTTAATATTATATGTATTTTTTAAAAAAAAATTAATTTTATTGATTCAAACTATAACAATATATTGATAAAAATATATATAAATTCGTTAAAAATTATAAATGATAAAACAATGAAAAAATTCATAATATTCAAGTTAATAGCATAATAAATTGGCTTAAAATTGACAAATTTGATAATAATATAGCAATTAGAATATATATGATTTCAGTTGTGCAACATTGATGACCATAATCTGATTTGTTATCTCTATTAGAACGAATATACTTTATTTATCTAAATTGCCCATACAAAAATGCTGCAACAAGACGATAGAAATAAAATATCATAATAAAACAATGAAAATTAAACATCATAACAAAACGATGTAACCAAACACCGCAATAAAAAGATAAAATCACAAAAAATATTAAAAAAATCTAAATATATATACAATAACTAATTATTTTAGAAATAAATAGCTAAAAAAGATGTAGAAATGTTATTTTAGGCCAAAAATCACTCATCCTTGCTTAAGGAAGGTGGCGAGAAAGAAAGAAAAATTGAAAGAAAAGAAGACTAGATTTTGGGTGGATTTTTTAGATATTAATATTACATGTATTTTTAAAAGTTGAGATGGTGCAATTATGCAATCTTAAAAATGGTCATGTCCACAGTGGCGGAGTAGAATCTTAATTCAAAATGTGAAAAAAAATAAAAATTATAAGTTATAGAGTGTGAATATATATTTTTAATATCTTTCAAAATGAATAAAATTTAAAAAATTGGTATAAATTTATATATTATTACATAAATTTAAAAAATAAAATTGAGAGAATATAATTATTCACTTCTTGAGTGAATGTGTCACTACTACTACATATCCATCAAGCTAATTGGTCATGTTCATCAAGTATATTGGTCATCTAGGATGCTAACTTCTTAAGGAGTTTGAGGCATGGCTAATGAGAGCTTTGGGAGTCCACTTCTTCATTCAATCATCCTCATTCCCACATCCAACATTTGATAACTCAATACTTAGTTGTTTGATGATAACTATAATGTAAATATAAAAGAGAATTACAAGATATAAAAATCTGAATATATAAAGGCATCGTTTCAATTTTAAATCTATGATTTTGAAATTATATATTATAAAAATTGTATCGTTTGATTTGACAATAAAATCTATAAATTGATGATATAGTTTTTATTACACTCATATTTGGTTCATTGACCACAATTTGTAAATTTAACAATTAATTTATATTTTTATATTTTTCTTAATATTGGTAATTTATCATTAATTAAACATTTTTCTAGTTTTTTTACTATGTTTATATTGATTTTTTTTGGTTTGAAAAATATTGTCAAATGTAATTTAATATAATTTTTCTTTAAAAAATTAAGAAATCAAATACTGGAATAATCATTTTATTATCATACTTCTCTCCTACATGTCTCTTAACTCTACTATTAAAATGTTTATCTTTCTTCAAAAAAACAGACACCAAAATATAAAGAAAAAAAGTTGCTTCTCAAAATTAACAAATACATTTTTTTATTTTAGAAAATGCACAATAAAAGTATATTTAATATATATATATAATCTAAAATTATTGATACATTTAACTCAAAATTATTAAATTTACAGTAATAAGTATATGATAAATATTTGTTCAGTATAATTGAAGTATATATAATGTATATATAATATTTGTATATATTTATTAAATTTACAAAATAATTATGATAAAATTATATGTGGTATACTTAATATATATATATATAATGTATTTATATAATGTATATAGTTATTATATTTACAAAATAATTATAATAAAATTATATATATATATATATTAAAAAATGAGAGACAAAGAAAATACAAACTAGTCGATAAAGAAGAAAGAGATTATGATGACAACAAAACGAATAGAAAGATAAAAACAATAAATCTAAGCTAAAAAAAAATAATAAAAAATCTAAAAATTAGATTACAAAAGTTTAAATTAATAGTTATACAAGCAATAAAATTATCATTTATTAAAAAATAAATATTAAAAATGTCTTTTAATTTAGTGAAAGAATTTAAATGTCCAAAATGAAATAAGAGTGTTAGAAAGTCTTTTTTTGAAAATAAATGAATATATTCCTTTACGAAATAGATCTTGTCTCTTAAAATATGAACATAAATATAAATACAAAAATTATTATTATTATTAGAAAATATTATTGTTTATTTATAAAGTTTAATATATTTTACTAGTATCTATAAACAAAAAAAAAATATATATTATACTAGTATTTCATGAGTTTTAAAAATGCTAAATTATAAAAAAAAAATTAAAATTTTACATTTTATCACAGTTATATATAATTTTTTAAAAATTTGAATTTAATTATATATACTTTAAGTTTTATATCAAATTTTGCCTCGAATGGACATAAACTAACTCCGATCTTACTTATCGATAATATGGAAAAATATTAAAAAATAACATGACATATACAGTGGATCTAATGTGAAAAAATTGTCATATGTACAAAAATAGCGCCATTTTGCACTATCTAAATTTCAATTTGAAATTTTTTATGCTTGAAACAGTCAATTTTGGATACGTATTTTTGGTAATTTTAAATTGTAACTATTTAGTATTGAAAATAAGTTTGCAAAATTTTTAAATAAAGATTTTCAAATTGGATTTTCAACTGTGTAAAACGATTCGAAGTGAGGTCTAGTCCACCCGATACAAGATTTGTTACCAAATCTAAATTACATATAATTAAATTCAAATTTTTTAAAAAATTTAATATAACTGTAATAAAAAGCAAAATTCAGATTTTTTTATTTATAATTTAGCCTTTTAAAAATCATATGATTTTATCTTATTTGTTTTATCCTATTTTTTTCAATACGTAATTTCATTGAATTTTCTATTAGAAAGAGTGAAATAATAAAGTAAAAATTACTATTTATCCTTTGATTTATTGCACTAATATCCCTATATATTTGATTTATATACTAATACCTCATAAAATTTGATATACTATACTATTACTTATAAAAAAAAAATTATTTTTAATATTATTATTTGTAAAAATATTATTTTTAATACTATACTTGTACTTATATATATATATATTTAATAAAATTAATTAAGTTAAAATATCCAAATTTTACATTTTGGTAACAATTTTAACACGTATTACAAAAGTTTACTTTAAAATATCTGTAGGACGCTTTTTTTAAATTGTATTCCGGTGAAAGGACGCAGCGGCTTTATGCACTCGTGGAACCGAAAATCCTGCATAGCATTTTTGCTGTTTAAAAAAAAATTGAGACAAAAAAAAAATTGGCACGTAAGAAACGGCACGTTAGCACCTTTACAATTTAAAAAAAAAAAAAAAAACCCCAAATAATCTTAAACATATCCCAATCTCTAACCCCCAAATCGCAACCGTTCTTCAGCAATCCTTCATCTTCATCATCTATCAATTACCCATCTTTATTGTCTTTGAGTTTGTAGGTTATGTTGATATTCGTTGTTGCATACACCACAGGATAAGTTAATGACAGGTCCACCAGACTCTTCGAGCAGGGGTTCTTCAGGAAATTGGCCTTTTAAGAACAAATAACATGGAAAGGCCAGTGCTGCTGCAAGTCTGGTATGTATTCATTTAGCATTGCGTCATCATCTATTATTGTTTGCAAATTTCTCTTTTTTGTCACTCATACCTGGGTATGATCTTACTGTGGGAAGTGGACTCTGGACTGGCTCAAATTGATAAATATTTCCATAGCAATGACAACAATGTTGTTGCTGGTGCGTTACTAGGAGTTGGGATTGTAAATTGTGGTGTAAAAAATGATTGTGATCCTGCGAGTTCTCTCTCTCTATGCAATAAAAACATAGTATCTGGCCAATTTTTATATGTTTATAATGTATGTGCTTTCTTTTCTCAGGCACTTGCACTTCTAGGTGATTACGTTGACAAAGAAGACTCATCTATCCGATTCAGGGCAATAATGGGTCTGGGAATTGCATATGCTGGTTCTCAGAACGAGCAGGTATAGCTGAAATGCCTATTTCTTGTTTGTAGTTAAAGTTATGTTACAAGGGTGGTTGTTTTGCATTTTCTTATCAGAATATGCTTGGTTCATTGTAACACTCGTTTCTTGACCATTTTGACATGATTGACAGATTCGCAGCAAGTTGCCTCCTATTCTTAATGATGCAAAAGCTCCCCTTGATGTAATTGCATTCACTGCAATCTCTTTGGGCTTGATTTATGTTGGTTCCTGCAATGAAGAAGTTGTACGCGCTATTATATTTGCATTAATGGACCGAAGTGAGTCAGAATTGCAGGAGTCCCTTACTTGGTTCTTACCTCTGGGCCTTGGTCTTCTATACCTTGGAAAACAGGTATATTTGCAACTGTTTGGGGATCTTAATTTGTATAATGTTTATAATTTCTTTGCTTTTTCTAATCACTCCGTCTGAAGATACCATACTGATTATGAAAGCAACTGTATTTTTGTCTGGTTGTTACGCTGGGACCAGGAGTGTTCTCAAGGTATTCAATCAATGACTATCAATTTAGACAGAGGGCAAGAAATGCTCTATTAGTGTCATTCTCTAGGATTGCTGATTCTCTTGTCACACAGGTTCAAAACCATCTGGGTCATGTGCTCAACATCTTGAGAAGAGTGAAATCACCAGGGACCAGCTGTTATTGTGGTAGCAAAGGCTGAGGAATTGGGACTTGAAATGGCAATTCGGTCAATAGAGCATCTTTTGCAGTATGGGGAACAGAATATTTGTCGTGCGGTTCCATTAGCTCTTGGTCTCCTTTGCATATCAAATCCAAAGGTACCCATTTATTTTAGTTATTCAAGGTCTGGTATTTTGTCTAGTAAATTTTCTTGACTGGATGTTACCATTTATTTACGGGGCTGGTTAAGCAATATAATTAGATTCATCAAAATAATTAGATGCATTTTATGTTTCAGTAATAAAATTAATCTCTCTCTAGTAATATATCTGTCATTCACAATTATGATGTTGCACATATAACTCATCTCACTGAATTACTTCCCAAAGTTTATCGCATAATTGCAATTCATCCTGTGACACTGCTTTGAGGGATGATAAATGGGGCACTTTGTTTGGTGGTGTACATTAATTTAGTTTCTCACTGAACTATCTGCCAGGTCAATGTTATGGGCGCATTGAGCAGACTAAGCCATGATACAGATTCTGAAGTTGCAATGGTAAGATGAGATATTGTCTAATGTACATTTTTACCTTTTTAATTTCCTCTGCTACTGTCTAACGGCTGCAATATTTGTTTAATCTCTGCAGGCGGCCGTTATTTCCTTAGGTTTGATAGATGCAGGAACTAATAATGCTCGAATTGCTGGGATGCTTTGGAATCTTTCAAACTATTACTACAAAGATGCCAGCCTTCTTTTCTGTGTAATGCTTCTCATACATTTTTCTCCGAGGCATTTATACTAATGCCAAAGGTGTTACTTAAGATTGAATTGATTTTGCCTTCTCAGTTGTGAATTGCTCAGGGTCTTGTACATTTGGTAAAAGGCTTGTTGACTCTAAATCCATATCATTCTGATCGTTTCTTGTTATCACCGTATGTATTCACTTCTGCATAAAACTTCTCCTTAAATCTCTAAAGTCTTAAGTTCTTGTGGTTTGAATGATTAAAATGCAATTGAACTTAATATTTAACTTTGTTGATCATCTATCTGCATGTATGTGCCTTTTCTGAGAATCACTAACTGGATCTATATCTTTTACTTCCTTTGTGGGACGGCTGTTGCTGGTCTGACAACTATGCTTCATGCATGTCTTGATATGAAGGCAATTATCTTGGGAAAATATCATTATGTTAATAACTTATTATTATTGACATGTTATCTTTGGGGTGTCAGCCACGAATGCTGTTGACTGTGGATGAGAATCTTAAACCTTGGTCTGTACCTGTTCAGTTGGGACGAGCTGTTGATGTTGTTGGCCAGGCCGGTCGGCCCAAGAGTATTACTGGTTTTCAGACCCACTCAACAATCGTAATTCTGGCTGTTGGCGATAGAGCTGAGCTGGCGACTGAGAAGTGAGATTATTTTTTTCCCTTTGAAGTTATCAGCACTTTAGTTGCCAATTGATGGTGCACATTTTACCAGTCGTGTTTCTCATGCAGTTATATTCCTCTTTCACCTATTCTTGAAGCTTTGTCATCTTGAAGGAGAGTCCAGACTACAGGGAAGATCACTAATTGTTGACTGGAATGGAAATATGTTTGGTTGCTGATAGGTCCTTGGCTAATAGCATCAAGCTCAGAAAATCGCAATTTTGGGATAGTTGGCAAGATTATACTAAGGATGCTGGTCAAATTTTTCTTTTTTACATCATATTGTTTTGAATGCGGCAGATCAGTTTGAAATCAAGGCAGGCACAAAAGAGAAAACTGGACAGCACATCCAAGCAGATAAATTGTGCTTGGTTCTAGTTTTATCATGAATGTATATGTTAGTAAACAATAACAAGAACATAGAGTAGGAGAATTGTTAATTCAATATTCAAAATAGTAGAAAATGGAAAACCAATCTGAGGCCTGTGTAGCACACAGTTTCCTTAAGACAAATTCGCCTCCTACACGGGTGTTTAGGATAACTGGCGTTTGTCTCCCAGGATACA
>CATIWF010181008.1:0-21175 GCA_949630135.1 Balakata baccata
TGTCTAATTTTAAAAAATTACGTACATCGCATGTGAATGATTGGGAATATCGGGACAAAAAAATGATTGTGAAGTATTTACTACTTCTATTTTATATATAATTCTTAATAATTAATAAATTAGTAATTTAGGAGATAGACAAAATGATTGTAAAATACTTACTACCTCTATTTTATATATGACTCTTAATAATTGACAAATTAATAATTTTCATATAAATTATACGAATGAAATATTTAATAATTATGTGCAACGCAGCCAACATAATTGTATTAGTTAATATGTTTAAATTTGTTATTTAATAATTTAATTTATTAATGAATAATATTAATAATTCATTAATTATAAGTTCAATTCTATTAAAATTAGATAATTATGTTTTATGTAAAAAAAATATATAACTAATATTAAAAAAAAATAAAAAAAATATTAGAAAGGCACAGTTAAAAAAATATAATGGACAAAATTATTTGTATATAGTAAATAAATTAACAAATATAGTGGGCAAGATAATTAATAAGCCAAATAATATGACATTATTTTTTTTATATAGTATGATATAAAAATAAAATATAATTAACAACTATTAGTATTTAAATTAAATGTGAGCCAGACAAGATTATTATTAATATTTATTTAATAATGATTAATCCAATTATTAAAAAATATGTGAATGAATAAGGAATAGTAGGGACATATAAAATGACCGTTAAGTACTTATGTCTCTATGTTATATATGACTTTTAATAATGGACAAATTAATAATTTGATGGAATTTGAGATAAACATTCACTTCTATAATTCATTATGAATAAAATATTATAATAAGACGAAACATATTAATAAAAAAAATTATATAAAAATCAAATAATAATTAATGAGGAATCCAATATCTAATAATCAATACAAACTCATCAATCAATTTAATTGCATTAGTTAATTGAATTAATTTTGTCATTTAATAATTTATTTTATTATTGAATGATATTGACAATTTATTAATCAAATTATTTTATTATTTATTAAATTAATTAACTTAAATATTAATAATAATTAAATAATTTAATAAGTAATAAAAATGTATTATGAGGAATGAATATATAATGACAATGAAATTCAAAATGATGAACAATTATATTCAAGATGATAGATAATTAAGTTCATATGATGTACAATTAAAATATAAATATTAAATTAAAATGCGATAAATAATCAAGTTCAAAACGATAAATAATTAAATTTATAACGATAAACAATTAATTTCAAAATAAGAGACAACTAAATTATAATAAAAAATTTTATAAATTCATTATTATAATTTAATATATATAGTTTATTATTATTAAAACCGTAAAGTATTTACTATCTCTATTTTATATATGACTCTTAATAATGGACAAATTAACAATTTAATAGAATTTGAGATAAATATTACTCATATAATTCACTATAAATAAAATATCATAATAAAATAAATTAATAAAAAAATTATATAATAATTAATAATTATTTCAATATTTAATAATTACGAAAAACTAGTATAATTAAGAATCCAAATAAGGGGGAGAGTTGTTTTATGGAGGCCAGTGAAAGCTGAAAAGTGCAGTGAAGGACCTAACCTAAAACTAGATTAAAAGAGAAAAAAAAAAGTGTAATATTGTGAACGTTTAAGGAGCATCATCCCTTTGGACCCAAGCCGAAACCCCACACCCACCCAGCTCTAACTTTAATGCTCAATTCTCTTTATTTCCTTTTTTTCCCTCCTTTAATCATGTAATACTACTAATAATTACCCTAAAATCTACATACATATAGTCTTTCTTTTCAAAAACTTCTAGATAGGATGTATTTCTGTAATCAATCTAATTATATATTATTGTATATTTAATCTGTGTCGGATAATTTAAAAAAACTAAATTTTATATACTAATTTTTTATAATTCAATTAAATTAATGATACATAAATAAATTTAAAAAAATAAAAATATTATCTATTAAAAAATATAAAACTATATTCAATAACTGTGAAGATAAAAAAATATTTTAAAATATTACAAATAAAACTATATAAAAATAAAATCGTAATTTATAATTGTCTTAAACGAGTACTAATATTCTGAAAATATTGTATAATTAATTCATTGTCAATATTGTTAAAAATATCATTTTCAATGTATGTAACCAATAGCAACCATCTCCCATCCAATTACGCAAACGATTTTTCACAAATTTTATTGCAGAAAATACCATCTCTATAATAGCAGTAGTAACTGATAAGACAAATACTAATTTCATAAGTAAATAAATCAGTAGATATACAATATATTTTATTATTTCAACCAATTTATCGGCTAAACTTCCAATATCTTTCAAGTTTGTAAAATCACTATTAGATCACATATCAATTGTATAAATTTTAAATTGATTATCAAGTGCTATCAACTATTGAAAAAAAATTATTTGAATAAAATTAAACAAAACGAATCAACTCTTATTTATTAAAAGCTGCAAAGAGTTATCGGGACTAATACACTCTATACAAAAATAGTAATTCAGTAGTTAGCTCAGCAAACTGATCATTAAACTCTTGAAGTTGCATATCTAAAACACTATAAAACAAATCCATTTTATAGTGATGTAAATTTGTAACTATTTGACTTTTATGTCGTAACCTTCATTTGAGTATATAAACATTATCCCTATTAGAAATATGGATATTTTGTTTTAATGCAAAATGATATGACTTATTCTAACAAAAATTGCAACATTTTATCTCTTATTAATTGCATTTTATCTTTGCAAATTTTAATTTGAGTCATTGCATTTATAATATCTTTATTATTTCTCTGCAACATTAATGATATCTCATTTGATACTCCTAATATATTTTTCATCAAATGCAAAATAAATATAAAATTGAAAATTTGCACTAAATCTTTCGGTTTGGAGTGTTACCATCTTTTACAATATATTCTAAAACGTAAAAGTTTAAAATCAAATTTAACAATGTGTCATAATGTGAATTCCAATAAATATCACATCGTCTTTTAAGTATAATTTTTTGATTTAGATATCGCTAACTAAGAATGAATTTAGTGGTAGAATTATATCTCCACTGATTAAATGCTTATCATTAAAAATTGAAATTTTAGAAGTATATATATATATATATTTTTTTTTTCAGCTAATTAATTATAACTCTTTTAAATCAATTTTTTAGTATCACTTAATTGTCTTCTATCTATTTTTTTAGAGGAATCAAATATTAAAAATAGTATAAATTTACATATTATTATATGCATTTTAAAAATTTAAGGGGAGAGCTATAACCTTCTCTTAACTGAATGTGGATCTGCCACTGTATTTAATTATTTTATTTTTATTAATTAATATGGATAAAAATATAATAATTAAATATTTGTGTTGAATTAGTCTACTAATCAAATCCCGAATATTAATCACACTTATTCAGAAAATTCTATAATTTTTTTTAATTTTTATTTTCTAATATAAACATATATATATATATATATTTTGAGAATAATATAAACATACTTAACAAATAGTTTCAGCAGTGATGTGAGACTGTCCATGTCTCTCTCCAAGTATCTCCATCAATTCAAGCTTTTTCATCTTTTCTTTTTCTCTCTCTTTTTTTTTTTTGGCAATATCCTTTTAACGATTGATTAATTAATATAATATTATAATTACTTATTGTTTTCATTTTTTTTTAATAAAATGAAAGAAATGAAAGAGAGGAAAATCTACATGGTGTCAGCTTCTAGTTTTGCAGGGACACTGAGGGAGAGAGAGAGAGAGAGAATGTGTGTGTTTTTATTCACAGGTCTAGGAATTATCTGATCTAACCCATAACCATAATTTTATAGCAATCCATTATAATCTCATGTTCACAGGACAAAATACACAATTGAGCAAGAAAGTGAGCAGTGGGTTTTTGCGGCTTAAAAAATTCTACCTAAGCCAAGACGTAATTTCTTCTTCTTCTTCTTGGACTTCTACTAGCGTATTTTTACTGCTGCTACTCAAGTACACTCTCCTTCGACGAAGAATCAGCAAGTCAAAGCGCTGGAATGGGGTCTGAGCAGAATAGGTTCCCTCAGCAGGAACGGGTACGTCTCGTTTTTTATTCCTCAAATTAGATGCTGGTTTGGGTCAGATCTGGATCTATGTTTACCTTTTCATTTCCTTTTCTTCTCTGTAGCTTATCCATACTCAATTTTGCTTTTCAGATCTGTGTTTCGCCTCTATATTTGCTTAAATACCAGTGCTGCTTTCTTACTAATTTCCATTCTTGTCGATGCATCATTCACTCTTTCACCATTTTTTTCTCTTTTTCTGCACTTTTTTATTAGTTTTAATTTATTCAGGCAAGTATCTCGGTATCTATGAGCTACATAGATCTGGTGATGGCAATCATTTATTGCCTGCACTACAACCATACAATCTCTCTCATTGATTCTTGCTTTCTCTGTTATATTGATACTCTTTTTTCCCCCAATTTTCATAATCAGTGTCATGTGTTTGTCGTTTCGGATTAGATATGGCATATATGAACCTGTGTGATCATTAGACATATTCTTATACTCGAAATATAGTTAGGAAGAGCTAGCATATCATCTTTAACAAAGCAGCTACCGGCTATATAGAGAAAGAAGATGCAGAAAGAGGTGATTCCATAATTAATGGGATAGTCATAAACCTTGCCTCTTACTGGAGAAATGTGCCAGTTTACTTGCATAAGGTAGCCACCTAGCATAAACTGGTCTCTCTTTGAAATGTTCAATCAAATGATTAAGCTGAAGCTGCCTTTTTTGAAATTTAAAAATACAACGAGGATGTTGCTTTAATAGTTAACTTATGAGCAGAAATTCAACAAGTTGCAGTCGGCAATCTCATTTAATTATTCATTGTAGAGCATACTCACAATTCAATATGCTTATAAAAGTTATCTTTACATATACTAATTTGAACATGTCCGTCTTGTCATATAGCTGGCAAAAATTTTTTGCACAGAATTTTGGAGTGTAGGATGGACCGAGTTAGGACCTCTTGCAGGCTAAGAATTGTGCCACCATTCTTTTCTTATATTTTTTCCGTAAAAATGCTGAAAAAGAAACTACTTTGGCATTTCAAAGAATAGTATGAACTTACATATTTCCTGAGGTCAGAAAATTTGAGAAATTTCATACCTGGAAGTTGGTGGAGAATCTTCTTTTCCTCTCACCTAGGTGGAGTTTTGGAGTGTATGGATGGCAGAATCATGAGCAGATGTCTCAGGATGATGTATTCATTTATTAATTTGATTCATCATTAGCACAAACAAGAAGGGCCTCCAGAAAAGGAGGCATTGAATAAAAGGAATAATACTAGATAAAGTATAATTTTATCAGTATCGTTGCAAAGTCTGTCTTTTCTAATTATTCTGATTTTAATGTGTTCACATAATGAGATTACCTTCAAGTCCAACCAAGCATGAATATAATGAAACAATGCTATTTCCATGGCGACATGTGTAAACCTCTGCAATGTCATATGCATTCAACACGTGTGAACATGTGTGTCAAATTTTGAAGCATTTTCCCATGAATTATGTTGAGTCTTGCTTTTTGTGAGAGTATACACACACACACACATGTTTACATGCATTTGCATTCACGGCATTTTCTTGAAATCTATGTGGCTTTCTATTGCATGTTAACACTTTTACAGGATTTGTCTTGTTCTGCTCCTAACATGCTTCTGCCATAAATGGAGGATGTTTATAGCTGCATGCCCATGAATTATGGGTTCTGGTTCCAGCATTCTAAGCCGACATTCTTGAGTCATGTGAATGTATTTACTTGGTCAAAAAGGCTATCCTGAGTTGCCCACTTAGAACTAAAGACGACAATAACTGTGATGCATTCTTTCTGATCCTTTTTGGTGCAAATATGGTGAAGTTAATGCTCAACTGTTTCTGCAGCGAAAGAGATGGGGAGGATGTTGGGGGGCTTTTTCTTGTTTTGGTTCACAAAAAGGTGGAAAACGTGTTGTGCCTGCATCTCGTATTCCTGAGGGTAACACAACAGCTACACAGCCAAATGGACCTCAAGCTGGTGGACTGCCCAACCAAGCTAGCACGCTAGATCCATCACTTCTGGCTCCGCCTTCTTCACCAGCATCATTCACAAATTCAGCTCTCCCGTCCACAGCTCAGTCACCTAGTTGTTTCTTGTCATTATCTGCGAATTCACCTGGTGGTCCTTCATCCACAATGTTTGCCACTGGGCCATATGCCCATGAGACACAACTAGTTTCTCCCCCTGTTTTCTCAACCTTCACAACTGAGCCATCTACTGCTCCTCTCACTCCCCCACCAGAGTTGGCTCACCTAACTACACCCTCCTCCCCTGATGTGCCATTTGCTCATTTCCTTTCATCTTCTGCAAATCTCAAAAGCACTGAAAAGACCAATTATATTTCTGCTAATGATCTTCAGGCAACCTATTCACTTTATCCTGGAAGTCCTGCCAGCAGTCTCATTTCACCTAAGTCTAGGACCTCAGGTGACTGTTTATCATCATCCTTTCCTGAACGAGACTTCCCTCCTCAGTGGGATCCATCTGTTTCTCCCCAAAATGGAAAGTATTCAAGGAGTGATTCTGGAAGGCTTTTTGGGCATGAAACAACTGGTGCGTCCATGGTATCTCAAGATACCAATTTCTTTTGCCCTGCTACATTTGCACGATTCTATCTGGACCATAATCCACCATTTCCTCATACTGGTGGAAGGTTAAGTGTTTCCAAGGATTCAGATGTTTATCCTGCTGGTGGAAATGGCCACCAAAACAGGCACAGTAGAAGTCCCAAGCAAGATGTTGAAGAAATAGAAGCTTACAGAGCATCCTTTGGGTTCAGTGCTGATGAAATTATTACTACTCAACAATATGTAGAGATTTCTGATGTAATGGATGACTCTTTTACCATGACTCCATTTACTTCAAATAAAGCTTCTGCGGAAGATAGTGTCAATGCTGCATCCTTGCATGAAGGCCCAAAGGCACTGACAACACAGCCCAACTTACCAAGCCTTAAACTCAAATCAGATCTTGTATGCAGTGAAGTGCTGGCTGCAAATGATAGATATGAAGGTAAAGATTATTACTTCATCTGCATTTATCTCTGCTTGTGGCCTGACTAAGCTTTCTGCAATATCTTCTCTGCTATTCCTTTGCACTATACCATTTGTATTTCTACTATACCCTTTCCGGTGTTTGAACTGTTAAAACATTTGGTGGGAAATTCTCCCACCATGTGGAAAGATTATCTAGGTCCGTTTCTTTTTGAGCAGATACCAAAGAGAGCATGGGAAAGGTGAAGTGGTACATTCTGGGATTGAAGTATTATGTTCTGTCGACTCAAGGCATTATTTCTATGACATGATGATTTATTCTCCCTGCATGCAATATTTTGAGATTCTGAGCTACTGTGTTGGTGCCAAACTGTTAAAAATGGCTCCTTGTATTTCTCAGATCCTAAATCTAAGAGGCAGGCTGGAGATGTCTCTGGATCAAGCACACCTGGTATCCATGCTTTGACCAATGAAGATGACGTATTTTTGAAGATGACATCATCCAAAATCAGCAGGAAATATCATCTAGGATCATCGTGCTCTGATGCAGAAATTGACTACAGGAGGGGAAGAAGCTTGAGAGAAGGCAAAGGAGATTTTGCGTGGCATGACTAAGGGTTAGATAAAAGGAAGTTCATTAGTTGTTCCCTTGTGTTAAGTTGCATGTGTCTGTCATACTCTTCTGTTTGGAGTTAGATGTGATAGGTGAATGATCTAACATATGATCTAACCTATTCTCCTCCTGTCTTTGCTCCTTTCCTGCTGTTTCAGATGTGGCCTGATATCTCTGGTTGATGAGTGTATTATGTGTTTCTAATTTCCCCCTTTTCCTATAAGTTATATATAAAATGAATATAAGCAATGCATCTAATTACATAATATATAATATGTGGCACAGACGGAAATTTTCCAAGTGAATTACCATGTGGAATAGCTTTTGCTATATTATTTAGCAGTGTAAGCTCTCATTGTGGTGAAATGGACTTGCTCAGTTCAGTTGGGTGAAGAGAGGCTGTGTATTTGGCCAATTTAATTTGGGGGAGAGGAGAAATTTAAGATGGTAGGAGGTTGAATTGGTGGACAAGTTGACTATGCATGTTTGATCATCAAAAGCAAAGCCGCATTTTTAACGACATGCTTGATATGATTGATTGATAGATATTAAGGAATCAATTTCCTAGTTGTCTTGTTTGCTGTTCCATAACGTCATCTGCTCAGAAGCATCAATATTGTATGGTTGGGGTTGGAGTTGTACGTGGACGATGCTGTGTAACATGTGGAGGCTGAAATTGGAGAGAGAGCTCCTTTGAACTTTGGAGTTGGATAAAAGCATGTTGCTGCTGGTGCACAATATCTGTGCGATTGGATATGGGAATACGTAGCGACTCCTAAATGAAAAATATCTGAAGAAGGGTTTGACCATTTGAAGGAAGAAAATCAAACGAATGGACATGTGGTTGACTTTTCTCCTCTACGACGGTGACCGACTTAGTAATATCTAAAATTTTGTTTTCGAAAAAAATTCTGGAACGGATTTAGTACATCATCCGTATAATAATTTCGTTGCACTTACATCATGGTGATCATTATATGTAAAGGAGGGAGGAAGGAAACTTCCGCCACGCGCTGCCGTATGTTGAAGACAAATTGATAAAGACGCAGTGGGGGAAACAAGTGGCCGAACTGCTGCCGCTTGTCTTATTAAACAAATAGTATTATATAAATCCAAGGCTGCCCTGCGCCTGGCCGCACCCACACACCGCGCTCTGCTTCTTTCATGGATCATATCCAAAAGCTTCCACGTCTTTTACACTTCTTCTCTTCTTATATATATAACATTATAATATCTTCTCAATTTCAACCAAATTCTTCTTATCCAACCACAACCATAACCATTACCAACTAACTCTCTCTCTCTCTCTCCCTATTCATATATACAGAGAGCATCCTTCCTTCAAATTTGTTTGATTCATCTTTTCCTTACGTATAGTTCATCCGTACTACTTGCTTTATATATGATGAAATCGTCAAAAACACTCGTTTCATCTTCTTCTTCAGTGAATGGGAATTCAGCTCTTGCAAAATTACGTCGTAAACTCTCTCCAAGAAGAAGCGATGAGCAGCCCTCCTCCTCCTCTTCTTCTTCGTCTTCGATAAGTTGTAGTAACAGCAGCAAGCTAGAGCTTCAAAGGGTTTTCAATTACATGGATGAGAATGGAGATGGAAAGATATCAGCAGCGGAGTTGCAGATGTGCGTGAGGGCAGTAGGAGAAGAGGTAATTAGTATTGAAGATGCAGAAGCGGCGGTGAGGTGGTCGGACATGGACGGAGATGGGATGTTGGGGTTTGAGGATTTTCAATGGCTGGTGGAGGGAACCACCTCCGAGGAGGAGAAGAAGGAAGAACTCCAACAGGCATTCGGGATGTACGAGACAGAGCCTGGGTCTGGATTCATTAGCCCTTCCAGTTTGCAAAGAATGCTGGCTCGACTTGGTCACTTTACCTCCCTTCAACATTGTAACCTCATCATCCGTACTTTCGACCTTAACGGCGATGGCCTTCTCAGCTTCCGCGAGTTTGCTCTTACGATGCGCTAATTCTATTTGTCTTTTAAATTTCTTTGTGTGTACAAAAGCTTTTTTTTTTTTGGAGTGTTTTGATTTTCATTATTAATTCTTCAATACTCATGACTTCCGAATAAAATTATTTTGCCCTTCATTATGTGTATATTCGTCCGTTAAAATAAGAATTCAAAATTCCATCGTATAAAACTCATGAGGCAAAATTTTATTTATTTATTAAATATATATATATATATATATCTTAATTAATTAATTAGAATTCATCTAAATCTATTTTTTAATACAATCTAAATTTATTTTTTTATCACCAATTATTTGATTTCCATCTATTTTTCTAGGGAAATTAAAAATATTAAAAATTTATTATATGCATTTCAAAAGAATTAAAAAAGACTAGTTCCGCCACTACTAATCATCATCGTACTTTTTTGGGCATACCGGAAGATAGTTTGTCAATCTTACCATAAATCTGAATGCGCAATTAAACATTGATTTTTTTTTTTGGGGCCATGGTTTGTCTATAATGTATCGACAACACAACTTAAAAAAAAAAAAAAGCCAGGGAACAATATGATGTAGAAAAAAAAAACACCCTGATCATACGTCCCATTAACAAGCCAACTGAAAATTATCAACCGACATTTTCGGGAATAATTATGTAAATAGTATCAAAACTTATCAATAATTGTGTAAATAGTATCCAACTTATCACTTAGTTGTAAAATAATACTAAAATTTTGATTTGTAACAATTTGATATCAAAACTTTTATAAATATTACAATTTGATATTTAAATTAAAATTCCAATAATTCAAGCATGAGTTCCTTTCTATGTTTTCTCTGTTACAGACCTGTAAGAAATATAACTCTGATATCACTTTGTTGTTTTTTTTTATGAGAGGATTATGGTATATGGAATGTAATGGAAGAAACTGATTTTGTATTATTTAAACTCATATAAACACGATACAACAATGATCTTTATATAGCTGAAAACTTAATATAAAATCATCCTAAAATCAAGCTGAATCATATCATAATCTTCCTAACATCAAGCTAACAAACTAAAATCAAAACAAACTCCTAAAATCAATTATTCAGATTCGAAAGCATCAAAAACATATTCCAACAATCTCTTTACCTTAGTTGCTATAATATTGTCATAGACATAGACATTGACATATTTTTATTTGTATGGGCATGAGCATGGTTATGAGGCATAAATATAATATTTTTGACATAGGTATGGATATGAGCATGATTTTGTTTATCATTGCATTTTGTATAGGCATATCTTTAAGTAGATTCGTCTTCTCTTTCTCCTTTGCTTTATTTTGTTGTTTTTTACGTATCGTCTTTTCCAATGATCCAAGCATGACTTTCTTTCCATATTTTCTCTGTTACAGACTCGTAAGAAATATGGCTCTGATACTATGTCGTTGTTTTCTTATATAGTAAAAAAAACAAAGAAGGAAAGGATATTTGGAATCTTCACATATTTTATTCATTGCATTGCCATTTATATAGGTAAAACATAACAAAAATTACATAAAATCTTCCTAATATTTAGCCACATCATATCATAATCTTCCTAATATCAAGCTAACAAACTAAAATCAAAACAAACTTCTAAAATCAATTATTCAAATTTGAAAGCATGTAAGGCATATTCCAACACTAACCTTCTAATGTATGTTTCCAAGGTGCATATCTTCTTTGAACAACAAGCAATTAACATAAGGACTTTTTTGAAGTAAAAAACTATGTGGCAAAATGTAAGAGAGCTTAAATAAACCTCCGGAACTATCTTATTGAGGAATGTCTCAGTGTCATCACGAACATTAGAGTCACAATTCTCGTTGATAGTAAGAGAAGTGCTTGTGTGCTGTACTGAAATATAGCACAAAGGAAGGAAAAAAAAAAAGGGGGAAGAGCCATAGTTTATCTTGTAATAGAAATTCTCAAGTTGAAGGTGAAGGAGGAGAAAGAAAAGATGGGAGAGTCTGATGACTTACTGAAGAGATGAACAAGGCCGCACGTGAACTTTGATAAGTTTGAACCAATTTCACTCAAAATCTAGATTCAAAATCAAATATTAAAAAAAAGTAGAAATTAACATGACATTAAAAAAACAAGTTTTGTTTTTTTTTTGTCATATATTTAAGCTCAGCCACAAAAAAGAATATACTTCCTAATAAATTATGAAGTTGAAAAGAAGCAAATTACAAATTTCTTCTCTACTCTCACAAAAGAAAAACATATAAAAGTAAACACAGAATTTGGGAAATGAAATGAACTGATCATTCAATTAAACTATCAATGATTAAATTCAATAGAGAAAATATTGAAAAATAGTGAGAAAATGAATAAAAGAAGAAAGGGAGAAAATAACAAGGAGATTGAGAGGAAAGAGTTGAAAAAAGTAACCTTGAAAGTAATAAGACCACAACCTTGAAGGGGTAGGGTTAGAGTAATAGTCTTTTGAGACCATTTAGGAGCGGCTATAGACATGGAGTTGGAATGGTTGGTGAGAGAGGAAGGATTATCAGTGTAGAGCGTTTTGATGCAAAGCACAGGAGGAGGTGATGCTGATGGTAAAACAAAGAAAAACACGAATTGTTCTATCATGTAACCTAGTCCATGTAGCATTGTGGCCAAAAGTTTTTCATACGGTGGTAACAGTTTTATAAATAAAATAAATTTACACACTAATAAAATATACAATAATAATTTTATAAATATTCATCATCTGCTTGAGAAATATTTGTTAGTTTATGGAGAAAAGTTTATTTATTTATAACTAAAAATATCAAAATGGATAAAGTAAAAGTTTATTAATAAAAATTCATTTCTTATAAACTATAGTTTCATTATTAGTAAACTATATATTATAAATCGTAGGTTTTTTTATTATAAACTGTAGGTTTATTAGTAACAAAATAAAAGGTTCATTGGTAATAAAATAAAAATTTATTACCTTATTGAGACATGTTCATTTGTTATAAAACTATAAATTTACTAATAATAAAGTAAATATTTATTAATAAATATTGATTAGTTTATTAATAAAAAGTTCATTTAATTTACTAGATATTATATTATTTTTTTTATTTATAGATATGAATATATTGAATCATCCAGAGAAAGATGTATTGAGTATTTAATTTAATTATATTAGTTTTTTATTTTTTATAGTAATAAATTAATAAACCTTTATTTTATTTATAATGAATATTTTTTAATAAAATAATGAATATTTTTTAATAAAATAATAATTCTTTCTCCATAAACGGACGATAAATATTTACAAAATAGTTTACATTTAATTGTTATGTAAACTTATTTTATTTATAAAATTGTTACGGCCTCTTATACATGTGACGCTCCATGAACATAAATCTATAATATAATTTGTTGAAAAATATGGTGTAGGTCATTTCTAGCGATTTGAAGCCTAGTTGTGTGATATTTAAGGAAAAACTGCTCAATGCAATAAATTTTATGGAAAGATGATAGTGTGGCAAATTATAATATGCACTTTAGTGTATAGTAATAGAAGCTCCAAATGAGTTCACACGCATCCGTTTTTTTTATTTAATAATTGTAAATATATTATTTTAATAATGATAATTTTTTTGAATTTAAAGGTTATTTTTTTTCCCAACTATTTGTTTTCGGTAGTTTTTCTGTTAGTTTTTTTTTTTTTTACTTATTTTGTTGCTTTTGGCTATCTTTCCATTTTTTGTTTTGATTTTGTTACTTATTTTGTTTCTGTTGTTTGATTTATTTTTTTATAATTCTTCATTTGATTGCAAATGGATGAACATATTTCATTTGAGAATATGATTTGTAAGAGTTTAATTTGTGAGAATTCCGGTAATAATCAAATATAAATGAAAAGATAAAAAAAATTCATAAAAATATATACAGTTATGAAATAATGTATCGATAGTTATAATATAATGTATGTATAGTTATAAAATAATATATTTACAGTCATTAAATAACAAATTTAGATCTTTTAAGCAAATAATCGAACATAGATGAAAAAAATGAAAGAAATTTATGAAAACAAATAATGAATCCATAATTATAAAATAATGTATTTACAATTATTAAATAATGAATTTAAATCTAATAAGCAAATAATCAAACACATAAGAAAAGACAAAAAAAATTCATAAAACAAATAATGAATATATAGTTATAAAATAATGTATTTACAGTGTTAAATAATGAATCTAAATGTGGTAAGTAAATAATCAAATATAAAAAAAAAAGATGAAACTGATTTATAAAAACAAATAATGAATATATAATTATAAAATAATAAATCTATATTTATTAAATAATAAATTTACAGTTATTAAAATAATATATTTATAATTATTAAATAATAAATATATAAAAAATTAGTAATTTTTAACCTTTGGACGTATGAATGGGCTTTTAGAATATCTAGTAATGTGCACTCATAAGGACAATATAACAAGTCAGCGGAGTGTTGAGTCTCCTTTCTACATTTAAATGGGCTTCTTTTGTCATTTGGTGTTTGATAGATTGGGCCCTATTTGTGTGCTTAATGCAGATTGAACAATAAGTTGAATGTTATTTTTACGTTGGGTACAATTTGCAAACAGAAAATGTGAAAGCTACAGCAGTGGTCATGGGTCGAAGTATAGCCAAAAAGTCTTTGCAAGTCTGTATCTTTATTTCTTGACGCGTTTGTTGACTTCCAAATGAATTAGTATTCCAAACAACCTGTGTGCAGTGTATGTGAATGGCTGCTGTTCCTTCCAAGACTAAAGGTATATACATTCAGTCCTCTTCTTCTCTACTTTGTGTTTCAGATTAGATGAGACTCACAGTCACAGGCTCAGCCATGGATTTGATCTCTGTTTGGACGCTGGCGCTGCTGATGTTAAAGCTAATTGGCAAAACCCAAGTGGATGCCCAACAGCCATACGTAAACAACAAACAGCTTGACTGCTACAGTACTTCCTTCAATTACACCACCAAAGGATATGAATGCAACGGCGTTGAATCCTCCTGCCTATCCTACCTTACCTTCCGATCGTCCCCTCCCTACTACACCACCCCTGTCTCCATATCCTACCTGTTGGGTGCCCAAGACTCCGCCACTCTCCTGGCCTCCATCAACAACATTTCCTCTGATGTCGCCTCCATCCCCGCCGATGATCAGGTCATCGTTCCGGTCAACTGTTCCTGCTACTCCAACAAGTACTACCAGCACAACGCCTCCTACACTCTCAAGTTTCCGTCCGAGACTTACTTCAGCGTAGCAAACAACACATACCAAGGCCTCACCACCTGCCAGGCCATGATGGATCAGAATCCCTACGGGTATAAAAATCTGTTAGTGAATATGCGTCTTCAAGCTCCCCTCAGGTGTGCTTGCCCTACTTCCAATCAGACCGATTTGGGATTCAAATACTTGCTTACCTACATGGTTACTTGGGGGGATTCTCCCTCTTCCATCGCCCAATTATTCGGTGTCGATTTACAAATCCTTTTGGACGCAAATCAACTCTCCTCCACCAGCATCATTTACCCCTTCACGCCAATTCTGGTCCCTTTGACCTCACAACCCACCAAGATTACACCTTCCCCGGTATCTCCACCTGCCGCGCCTTCTCCGCAGATCCCCATCGTCCCTGCCTCTTCCAGTTCCAGCAAGCAATGGGTATATGTGGGTATTGGGTTAGGAGTTGCTCTGCTCCTTGTTCTTAGTTTGATTGGGTTCCTGTTTTGGTACCGCAAATCCAAGTCCAAGTCCCATCAGTCCAAACCCATTTCATTTTCCGCTTCAGCGCCGCCACCGGAGTCGGCTAACCCAGATACCAAGTCTTGGTCTTTATCTTCTGCCGGTGTCCGGTATGCGGCAGAGTCCCTGACTGTCTATAAATTCCACGACTTGCAAATGGCTACTGGATACTTCAGCAAAGATAATAGAATTAAGGGGTCGGTTTACAAGGGATCATTTGATGGTGATGCTGCTGCCGTCAAGGTTATGATGGGAGATGTGTCCAGCGAGATTAATATTCTGAAAAAGATAAATCACTCCAACATCATCAGGCTTTCAGGTTTCTGTGTACACGAGGGGAGCACCTACCTAGTTTACGAATTTGCAGAGAATGGAGCACTCAGCGATTGGCTTCAGTCCGACAACGATACGTACAAAGTTCAAACACTCACATGGAAGCAGAGAGTTCAGATTGCCCACGACATTGCTGATGCCCTGGATTATCTCCACAACTACACCAACCCTTCTTATATCCACAAGAACTTGAAGAGCGGCAACATTCTGTTGGATGCTAACATGAGAGCCAAGATAGCTAACTTCGGGTTGGCAAGATCACTGGATGATAAAGGAGAAGGGGAACTGCAGCTCACCAGACATGTGGTTGGAACTCAAGGGTACATGGCCCCTGAGTATATAGAGAATGGGATAATTACCCCAAAATTAGATGTTTTTGCGTTTGGGGTGCTAGTGTTGGAGCTATTGTCTGGGAAGGAAGCAACTGCTGGTGGCAAGAACGTGGAGGAGGGGATGCTCTCAGAAACCATAAACAGAGTGATGGATGGGGATAATGTTCGACGCAAATTTTGTGACTTCATGGATACTTGTTTGGGAAAGGAATACCCCTTGGATGTAGCCTTTTCCCTTGCACAGCTGGCTAAAGCCTGCGTTGCTCATGACATCCATGATCGCCCCTCTATGTCTCAGGTTTTTAATACTCTTTCCAAAATTCTTTCTTCTTCCCTGGATTGGGATTCATCCCTTGAACAATCTAGATCAGTTAGCAGTGGCAGGTGAATTAGTGCTAAACATCATTAGCTTGTATTCATATATCAATATCAGATTTCACCAGCAGAATGTTATTGGTTATACAGTTTCTAGATAATTAAAGTTATGTTAATTGGTATTTGCTCGCGTAGTTGGTGGTGGATAACACTCCAAAAGAACCTACTTCGTGCTATTAATTGGTATTTGCTCGCGTACTGTAGTAGTTCCTATCTATGTCAAATTCCTCCTGTTCCAAGCTAAATCAAGGTATAATGTTATATCTTCAAGCACGCCCTAGCAGTTAATGCAAGAATTTCACAGCCATGAATGATTTCATTCACACAACAAAACTGTCTAAACTAGTATCTGATTATTTGATACTGTTGTTACGAAATTTCTATAGCAGCTTGTCGGCATCTAATCTGTTAGCAAAAGGCAGGGGAATAAAATTATAATCATTCATAAAATTAGAATTCAAAAACTAAACAAACAGTATTTCACAATATTTCACAACTATTGCAAAATACAGATTATACTATTTTTTATGTGATCAAGTGTATAAAAACAATAGATTGAGAATTACCTTTTATAATGCAGAAATCTAATCAAAATTGATTCATAGCTATTTAGCTTTCTAAGTGTAGAGCCTTTAGTCTGTCCACATCAAGAAATATAAATAGCAACACTAAATTCTTTTATGAAAAATTTGATGAAATTTGTTTTCAATTTTTTGTAGTTTTTGAAGATATATTCTCTCTATCTTCTAATAGATGATAATAAAATTAAATAATAAATCTTATTATCTTTAAAGATAATATATATTATTTTAAATAAGATATATAATCTAATTAAATATCTTTTGATAAATTGAGATAAGTTAAAATTCTTTTAAAACTTAATCTCTAAAATTAATTCTAAAATATTTCCGGTATTTACTAACAATTTTCTACTTGCACTAGAATCAATTTTACTTTTTATCAGAATTATATACAAAAGATAAACTATGAAATATATTTCTAATTTAGGTTCTTTTAACTATAACTCTTATAATTAGCTCCAAATCACATCAGATATATAAGTGTTTAAACTTCAAGTGTGCTAGCACCTTGTAGGTCGTGCAAGTCCAACTTATAAGCTGCTCTTACTTCTCTTATTGTGTGTGACTTTCTAGGTTCATTATTGAGCTGGCTATGAGAAACATTATGATACTACATAATGACTAATAAGTGGTATTACCATAATACGATTAAAGTTCTCATAAGTCATGACTGATACCTAGCAGTATATCATGACTACCCAGACAGTGATGAAATTTATTTTATGATGAACCTGTTATGATTTAGATTACCATATGATTAAATCATTCCATTATCCCATAATCCAATTAAGTCAGAGTCATGGTAATGTCAAACTCATAAGACTTAATCTAATGCATTAATCACATCAATTACTTGATTATTAATGAGTAATTAGATATAATCTAATAATCATTTTGTCATGGCCAAGAACTTTACTGTCAAGTATACTTGTGACTGCATAGAATATCTTCATTGTTTACTTCAAAGTAATGGATTCCTTATTGATTGAACATATAACTTCATGTATAACTAATTAGAACTGTTAAATGCCAGCATTAGTACATGACTAGAACTAATACTTAAAGCATTGACAAAAACTAAATACTCATACATAAGATAATTATGTCATCTCTGGTTTAAGGATTACACATATCATCTAAATCTGATAATGAATTATTGACAAGTAAACTCCATGTAATTCATCATCACATGCGCCACTATTCAGAATACTTTGTCACACAAGTATTTCTTACTATTTGTTTCAGTATCATATATTGAATGACATGAAACTCACCATTCCATCATCATTAATACCTCATATTAATCATGGATAACAAATAATGAGACAATCTTCTGGATTAGTGATGCCCAATCAGAAATTCTATAATTATCAACCTTTTATAATACTAGTATCAAGACATTCGTCACTCATATTTTCAACCATCGAGAATGAATACCTCATCTAGTATTAACAGACTTATCAAGTAAAACACAATATTAAGAATTAATTGAATTTATACTTGCTATTAAATAAAAATGCTGCACAAAAGGATATGTTTCAAAGTATTATTGATACATTACTAATAATTTCTACTAAAGCCAATCTTTATAGTATCTAAGTCTCATCTTTTCTAGATGGAAATCTAGGTGCTGTTGATTCATGGGTTTTGTAAGTGGATCAGCTGCATTCTCAATTGATGCTATTTTCTGCACAAAGACATCTCTTCTCCCAACAATCTCTTGGATAATATGATATTGTCGTTTTATATGTTTGGATTTCTTGTGAGACTTTGGTTCCTTAGCTTGAGCTACAGCTCCATTGTTATCACAATACAAAGGTACTCTTAACAAAATGGTTGGAACCATTTCTAGTTCTAAAACGAACTTCTAATCCAAACAACTTCTTTAGCTGCATCAAATGCTGCATATTCGGCTTATATAGTGGAGTCAGCTGTAGTTTCCTGCTTTGAACTCTTTTAGCTCACAGCTCCTCTATTATAATATACACATGGTTTGAGATAGACTTTCTATCATCCACATTCTATTAGAAATTGGAGTCTGTAAAGCCTTCCAATTGCAATTTACCCTTTCCATAAATCAAAATTAAATATTTAGTCCTTATCAAGTACTTAAAGATATTTTTAACTGCTATCCAATGTTCTTCTCCAGGATTAGATTGATATCTACTAGTCAAACTAACAACATAGGTAATATCTGGCCTTATACACAACATTGCATACATTAGACTTCTAATAGTTGAAGCATATGGAACTTTAGTCATTCTTTCTCTTTCTTTAAGAGTCTTTAGAGCTTTTCCTTTTGAAAGATTAATACCATGCCTAATTGGTAATAGTCCTTCTCAGAGTCAAACATGTTGAATCTTTTCAACACCTTCTTTAAGTATAGACTTTGGGATAAACCTTCTATCTCTATAGATGCGAATTCCAAGAATATAAGTTGCTACTCCCAAATCTCTTATGGAGAAAGTACCAGATAACCAAATTTTGACAGATGTCCTTGCCTATTAATAAAATATCATTTACATACAAGACTAGAAAAGTGATTGCACTCCTGCTAGTCTTTTTTTGTAAACACAAGGCTTATTTTCGTTCTTGATAAAGTCAAATGATTTTATTGCTTCATCAAAGCGATGATTCCAACTCCTCGAGGCTTATTTAAGACTATAAATGAATCTCTTAAGCTTGCACACCTTATGGGACCCACCCTCTGATTTGAAACCTTTGGATTGTTTCGTATATATATCTTTCTCAACGTATCCATTAAGAAAAACAGTCTTGATATCCATTTGCCAGACCTTATAATCATAGTGTGTAGCAATAGCCAACAGAATTCTAATGGATTTCAACATGGCTACAACGAGAAAGTTTTCTTATAGTCAATTCCTTGCTTTTGGCAATACCCTTTTGCCACTGGCCTAACTTTAAAGGTTTCAACCTTTCCATTTAAACCAATTTTTCTCTTGTATATCCATTTATTCCCAATAGGTATAATACCTTCAGATAGGTCTACAAGTTCCCAAACGTGGTTTAAATACATTGAATCCATTTAAGAATTCATGGCCTTAAGTCATTTTATAGAGTCTATATCTGATATAGCTTCTTCATAGGTAATAGGGTCATTTGAATGACAAATTTCTGCATGAATGAACAACTCTTGCACATTCTCATACAAAAGATCTAGTCTCTGTGGTGCTTAAGATACTCTACTAGACCTACGTGGTTTTTGTGTGATGACAGGATCAATAGACATTGGATCATCATTGGGCAAGTGTGTCTCAACTTGTTTAGTTTGTTGGTCACTTGATATTTTATCAAGTTCTACTTTTCTCCTTATGCCTCCATCTTGAATAAAATCTTTTTCAAGAAAGATAGCATCTTTACTGATTACAACTCTTTGTTCATCAGACAGATAAAAGTAGTATCTAAAAGTGTTCTTTGGATATCCAACAAACCTTCTTTTAACATAATTTTCTTCTAATTTGTCCATTTTAAGCTTTTTGATATAAGCCCAACAACCCCAAATCTTAACATGCTTAAGACTTAGAGCCTTACCAATCCACATCTCATGTAGAGTAGTAGGAATAGCTTTAGAAGGGACTCTAATAAGAATGTAATAAGCTGTTTCCAAAGCATAGCCCCAAAAAGAAACAGGGAGATCAATGTAGCTCATCATATACTGTACTATATCTAATAAAGTGCGGTTTCTTCTTTCAGAAACACCATTTAATTGTGGTGTACCTAGAGGTGTTGGTCGTGAAATTATTCCTTGTTCTTTAAGGAATTCACTAAACTCAATACTTAGGTATGCTCCTCCTCGATCTGATCTAAGAGTCTTAATACTTTATCCTGTTTGCTTTTCTATTTATGCCTTAAATTTTTTGAACTTTTTAAAAGATTCATGCTTATTCTTCATTAAGTAAACATAACCATACTGTGAGTAATCATCAGTAAAGGTTATGAAGTAGAAAAATCCTCCTCTAGCCATTGTACTAAAAGGCCCACATACATCACTATGTATGAGATCTAAAATATGTTTGGCCCTTTCCATTTATCCT
>CATIWF010181021.1:0-17680 GCA_949630135.1 Balakata baccata
CCATGCTTATTTTTGCCAGTGAGGCAAATAAAAGCAGGAAGGCAATTCTCCCACATATAAACAGGAAATGCTACAAGGATACAAGTCCACATTGGAGGCATGGAAACACTCCGGTACCATGACTACATTTTACGTATAAAAACGTAGAATACGCACACATTGGCAGGAAAAGAGAGAGGACGATTCGATTAGTTGTTAATTTATTAGACAGCAGAAAATCATATGCCATCCCAACTCTCAAAAATGACAAGTCAAAAAAGCTCCGTTTACTCAACCCACTCCAGACTTCTGATTCTATTGCTTCGAGTTCATCAAACAAACTGTGGAAAAAGGATCAAACATATCCAGAAACGAGCTGATATATAATCACTAGACACCCAATGACTACCCTCCCAACAATAAGTAAATTCTAAACTCAGGGTATAAACGCATCAGAGACACCAGGGTTTGCATTGTCAGACAACTGGTTGTTAATGAAAAATAAATGCATCAAGCCACCTGAACTTCAGATTTTGGTGCAGTTTCAGTTGTGCTTGGTGAGATTGGCTTGCTTTCTGACAATTTTGATAAGCTTGGAACATATCTCCAGCAACGTTTATGGACTCCACTTATCTTCTTGGGAGCATCTGCAGCTAGCAATCCTATACAGCATTCTAAAAAGGATCAGTTCTGCCACCACACGAAACAACATCAATGTAAAACAAAGCAAGACATTGACCACTAAACTTTCATTTATTGAACTCAAGAGAACATATAATTCATTTAAAAGAGGAAGCTGCAACTGGTCATCAATGGCATACAGGAAAAAAAAAAAAAAAAGGACTTTATCAGCTTTTCTTTTCTGCAGAACCTAAGGCTTCATACATATTTCATATGCTACTGGAAAAGGTGATAGCAAGCTATAAAGAGAAAGACCAGACATATAAAGGAAGAGAATATCATGAGAAATCCCACCTAAATATCACAGAGGAATTTCCACCGATCATTGAGTTTGACACATTATCTAAGATTCTAAATTATAATACAAGCATAAAGAACTTTTTAGCCAACTGTTCTTTCAACTCAATCAACCTTCTATTGACCAGCAGAGCCAACATTTCTAAATCCACTTTCAAGCCTTAAAATTGCAGAAAGCAAAAAGGGTTTAGTGTCCGCATGTTATTGGGCTTTTTTTTTCCCTTAAGGCAAAAAGGGTTTTAGTTGCTGCATACGAATTATTAATTGATAACAGTTTGAATAGTCAATAACAAGCAATTGAACTAAACAGTAAGCTTCTGCGAATATCCATCTATAACCTATTTTCCTTGTAGTTGCTTTGAAATTTTGTTGCTAAAGAGAAAAGAAGTTAAACCCTAAACCTCAAGTTTTAAAAGAATATATAAAGCAGGACATATCAAAAAAGTGCATTCACTATTCCCAATCCATACAATCCCACCTAGAGTTTGCTCCTTCTCACATCTTTCGACAATTTGTTCAACCCATTAATCACTACCAAGATAAAGGTCATCAAACTTTCAGCAAAATTGGCAAATGCAGCACCACGAGGCAAGAAATCTTAATTTCTCTGTTTTAAGTTTCTCCAGTTATAACTTCATCATGTAGCAAACAAGGAATTAATAGAAGATCAACTTAATACTAACCGTGCTTGTAAGCAATCCCCCAGGCTTTCCCATGCCTACCATCCTGCAACATATAAGCCACTTTAAACCCTGTAATAAAATTTTACAAGAAGCTGAAAAGTCCATTTATCTGACTACTATTTCAAGTTTCAGCCCTAAACCCTAATTCAAAGCATTTAAAAAAAGAACCCTTTTATCAAAGGAAAAAAAATATAGACACTAAAGCCTATCATATATTAATAAACATACTACTTCAACATAACGGCATGAATTTTCAGTTTATTTTATCTGTAAAGGCCAGACAAAGAGGAAGAGAGAAAAAAAAAACAAGGGAGAAGGAAGGACCTTGTAGAGATTGATCTTGGTGATCTCATAAGATACATCTTTCCAATGAGATTTAGCCATGTGGTAACCGATTCCCCAATTTGGTAAAAACTGGGCGACTTCGAAGAGGTTCTTCTTTTTTCTCTTGGATTTTTTCGAAGCTGAAGAATTTGAAGTGGCATTAGCAGAGGGAGAAGAACTGCTAAAGCTTTTCAGGAAGCTCAAGGTCAATCTGAACAAGCTTGGGTTTTTATTAGTAGCTGATGCTTTGTTTACAAGACTCATTGCCATTATTGACGGATACTTTGCTGGTAAGGCAGTGTAGAACCTTCCTGAAATGGGGTTTTCCTTTTAGAAACTGCCAAGCAAGAAGTAGGGGTGAGAATCAAATAAATTAAAACTGAATATCACACAAAATAGAACCAAAGCCAAATTGGAAAGAGAACCAGGACCTCAATAACTAGCCTAAGCAACTAAATTGCATCATCGACTATCAAGGCTGAACAAACTCTTAATCTCCCAATTGTGAAAAGGATATCAGCTTCCTTCAAGTTTTTCTTAACTCAAGTATCTAATCGCGAGTTATAATTCATTTTCAAAAACTAACCAACTCCTTTCCAACTCTGAACTAATGAATATTAAAAGAAAAGAGAGAGAGAGAGAGAGAGAGATAACGACAAGTGGCCACCAATGTTACCATGATAAACCATGTTTGCCATCAGAAATGAGACAATGAATAAAAGTGAGTCTTTTTAAAAGTGCTTTAAATCCCAATAACAACCATCTTCCTCTCAAAAAATAGTGGAATAATTTTTTTTTAATCACGAGAGCACAAATTCATGTACTTCATAATAATTCTGTACAATTACCATATGGCTTACTCGAAAGGTGAAAAAAAGGAACGAATTATGTTAACTGCATGCTTTGTAGAAAATGGAAGGGAAGGGAAGGGATGAATGAGGGTGTCTAACACTATATTGCCTTGCAGAAAATGAAAGGGAAAGGAGGAATGAGGAAAGACAACGAATTGTATTAACTGTAGGCCTTCTAGCTAAATTGCACACCCTCTTGAGATAAAATGAATAATGAAAAACCATTAATGCAACTTGTAATCGAACAAGACCAGAGAATTACTTGCTAGGGTTTTCTAGGGATAACAGAGCACATGGGGGAAATAGGTAGCCGTACCTTAGTGAAAGAGTGATGAGGAACGAAGGTGATTGACGGTGTCGCTATGATGGTCAAGAACTCTCCAGACTCAGTGGTGGCAAGGGGACGTCCGTACGACAACGAAACCGATGAATGGAGGTGATGGAGCGGCGAAAGTGAAGTGGGCAGTGGGAGAGCAGCGGCGGCGGCGTTTGGGAAAGGGAGAGAGGCGCAGTTGCAGCTCAGCTCTTTAGGCCGTACGAAAGAATAGGTTTTAGTCTTGGTTTGAGAAAAACGACGGCGTATTTGGTGTACTGATGTAACTTTTATATATAATTTTCTTTTGGTGTAGTGAAAAGAAGAATGACGCCGTATTTGGTGTAGGATGAGATGGGAAAAATCTTAAGCTAAATTATTAAGCCTCCCAGTGCAGCAACATTCTTCTATTTTTATAAATATATTATAAAAATTTTTAGATTTAATTTCAATAATTAAAAATATTTTTTACTATTTTTAAATAAAATAATCTATTAGTTAACTAGAATATTTTATCAATTAACTAAAAATATTAAAAATATTTTTATTTATTTTTTAATAAATTTGAAATTTTATTAATTTAAAAAATATAATATTAAAAAATAATTACAAATTTGATATTTTGATATAAAATTGATGTTATTAAATTTTTTTTAAGATAAAAAAATAATAAATTTGATATTTTACTAATGAAAAAAATAACTAACAGATTATCGTGTATTAAATCAAAGCTAAAAAAATTCATAATTCATTTTCTAGTGTATTTAATTAAAATTTAGGAGAGTTACAGTTATTTGCCCAAAATATTATATTGCGCCACAGCTGATTCTCGTAACCAATCAAATTATACTCATTACTAATGCTTACAGTTCATTAGGAATTATGGTTGGAACGCCAACATTCATATGCATACCATCAAGATTTCTCCTTGAGGAACTCGGGATAAAGATTTGTGACATTCACGAGTGATGGCTTGAAAATGAGGCAAGTCCAGAGAACTTGTTTAATCATTCTTCAATAAATATCAACTTTTTTTAATTTTGGATTAATTTTATAGTTTTATTTAATTTTCAGTATTTTATAATATTTTTAACATTTTTGATATTCTTAAAGAAGTCCTTAGCACTTTTTTCATTGAAAAAAAAGAAACTTCAACGCTTTTTTCCATTTTTGAAAAAAAAATCCCCAATCAAAAACTTTTTAGCCTTTTGTTTTTAATCATAAAGATATTTATCTGGTTTAGGAGCATTTGGCATCGATCAAATTAAAGAAGGCCTTTTACTACTACTAAATTCAGAAATTACATAAATTTTTAATAATGTTTCAACTTCTCCGTTCATTTTCCATTCAATCAAAGCCTTTCTAAAGATAAAAAGAGCAGACCACCACCAACTGGAAGTTGAGGTTCAAACGAAAGTACTATACTAATACTCTTCTTCCTGATATTCTCCCTCCTCATCCTCATATCCTTCCTCATCTGCAGTTGCATCCTGATATTGCTGATACTCAGAAACCAAATCATTCATGTTGCTTTCAGCTTCAGTGAACTCCATCTCATCCATACCTTCTCCTGTATACCAATGCAAGAAAGCCTTTCTTCTAAACATAGCCGTGAATTGCTCGCTTACACGCCTAAACATCTCTTGTATGGATGTTGAATTACCAATAAATGTGGATGCCATCTTAAGACCAGTAGGAGGAATATCACAAACTGTTGATTTCACATTATTGGGAATCCACTCCACAAAGTAGGAAGAGTTCTTGTTCTGCACGTTCAGCATCTGCTCATCAACCTCCTTTGTGCTCATCTTCCCTCGGAACATGGCTGATGCTGTTAGATAACGACCATGCCTTGGGTCAGCAGCACACATCATGTTCTTTGCATCCCACATTTGCTGGGTGAGCTCAGGAACTGTTAGAGCTCGGTATTGCTGTGACCCACGAGAGGTAAGAGGCGCAAAACCCACCATGAAGAAGTGAAGGCGAGGGAATGGAATAAGGTTCACTGCCAGTTTTCTAAGATCAGAATTCAACTGACCAGGGAACCTGAGGCAGCATGTAACTCCTGACATTGTTGCAGATATCAAGTGATTCAAATCACCAACTGTAAATCAATGACAGGCAAGAAACGATCAGTTCAAGGATTTAGAATTCTAAAGAATTTGCCCAAATACAGAAAACAAAAATGGCAGATATCAAGTCAAATCACCAACTGTAATAAACAATGAAAAACAACAAACGACCCGTTTAGAGTTTTAAAACTTGACAGAGTGAAACAACAATAGCCCAAAGGCAGAACATAAAATGACTTATATCAAGCGATTTAAACCACCGACAGTAATAAACAATGAAAAACTGCAATGGTCAGTTTAAATATTGAAAATTAAACGAGTTAACAAACAATTGCCCAAATGCAGAAAACAAAATGGCAGATATAACTGATTCAAATGACCAACTAAAATAAAGAATGAAAAGCAAGAAACGGTCAGTTTCAAAGATTGACAATTTAGAGATTAAACAAACAATTCCCAAATGCAGAAGACTTTATGGCAGATATTTGCGTGGTTTAAATCAACAACCGTTAATAGAGACACTGACAATGAAGAGATGATTAGCTTAAAGATTAAAACTATGAAGATTGAATAAACAAATTGCACAGATGCAGAAAACATGAAGGCATGAGAAAGAATAAAGATGGGCTTACAGCTGGGGGTAGTGAGCTTAAGAGTGCGGAAGCAAATGTCATACAAGGCCTCATTATCAAGAACCATACATTCATCTGCATTTTCCACAAGCTGATGAACAGACAAAGTGGCGTTATAAGGCTCCACAACTGTATCAGAAACCTTAGGAGAGGGAAAAACAGAGAAAGTTAACATCATCCGATCTGGGTATTCTTCCCTAATCTTGGAGATCAACAGCGTTCCCATTCCAGATCCAGTGCCACCACCAAGAGAATGGCAGACCTGAAACCCTGATCAATAATCAAAATCAATCAAACCCATTAAAGATCTCTTCAATTGAAAATTTTAGACAGCTTAATAACAGATCCGTAACCAGTATTATACCTTGCAAGCAGTCACAGTTCTCGGCCTCTTTTCGAACAACATCAAGAACAGAATCAATAAGCTCTGCACCCTCAGTGTAATGGCCTTTAGCCCAGTTGTTACCAGCACCAGACTGGCCAAAGACGAAGTTATCCGGCCGGAAGATCTGGCCGTACGGACCAGATCTGATGCTATCCATAGTACCAGGCTCCAGATCCATAAGCACAGCACGAGGGACAAAGCGGCCACCGCTAGCTTCATTGTAGTAGACATTAATTCTCTCAAGCTGAAGCTCTGTATCGCCATTGTAGCGACCTGTGGAGTCTATGCCGTGCTCGGCGCAGACCACTTCCCAGAACTTGGCTCCGATCTGGTTGCCGCATTGCCCGCCTTGAATGTGGAGGATCTCACGCATTTTGAGAGATTAGAGACAGAACAACCCAGATAGAGAAAAAGAGAGAAACTCGAACTTGACGGCGGAGAAGAAAAGAGAAAGGGGGGGTGAAATGAGAAGAGCAAGAGTGGTTTTATATATAGAAGGGGTATGGTTTAAACGGCTCTTTACCCTTCTTTAAAATAATAATAATTGTTTAATTTTGAATTTCTAGGGTTAGTTGGCTGCCATTTCATTTTCTCGAAGCTGTACAACAGCGAGCTTAGGTGTATAATATAGCAACGGTTCAAAATAAAATTTGAATTTTAAATTTAGAGACACAGCTGGACTCAGCCAGTCAGTCTGGGCCGCGTGGAAATTTGTTTCGTAAAAAAGAACGGCATCGTTTAAGGGGACCTATTATAACAAACCAACCAGTAAAAATTGATTAACCATATGAACCAATTAATAGTTTTATTTAGTGATTTATTGAACTGAACTGCTATGTTTAATTCAAGAAAATTTAAACTTGATCAGTTCTAATGATTGATTATATTTACTAAAGGCAAAGACAGGTACCCATTTGAAACTAAATTTAGTAGAATTTCTTCTTTCCTTTTTTGTTAGTTACCAAAATTAGTATGATAATTATAATTTAAAGGTTCTTTTAAAAAAAAAAATATTTTTGATAGACACATGTTTTTTTCCTGATTTCAACTGCACAAAAAGTTAATTAATTATGTAGTAGAAAAGTAGAATTTACAACTGATAGAGAATTTATAATTATCCACCCCCTTTCTTTAATTTTTCTAGAGTTTACAATTAGAGATAAAAAGAGATTATCAACAAATTATACATCAATTAGTATTTTCTGTGTGGTTAAGAGTAGTTTTCTAAAAGATTCAAGTTTATTATTTATTCATTTCACATGGCATGCCATACATCAAAACATAGAGAATCCCCATAAACTTAAAAATTTGCACACAAAAGGAGTTGGCAAAAATGTGGGTAACTTTACTCTGAAACTGACAGAAGGTTGATATCATCTATTCATCTGGCACACTCAACTGCAACAATCTAACACCAAACTGAGACTCTGAGAGGCCCCCCTGTTCCTTGCATGTACAGGCAGATACCTGAAGCATTGTTAGCTCTAAAAATCAATCTAAAGACCACTTCCCTACCGATAATTCAGCAAATCATCTTAAAAGCCTAACAACCACAACTAAAACTCATATAAAAATATCTGCTTCCTAAAGCTGTTATTTAAGTAGGCCAATATTTTCGTTTTCTTTCGGTTCTCTTATCTCTAATTTCTTTGATGCTTGTAAAATTGTCGAGTAGTTTACATATGCATCCTAAAGAAATGTAATTTTCCTTTCCTCAAGTAGACAACAAAAATATCGAAGGTATTCTTTGATAAATGTCTCAAGTTCAAGAAGCTCACTAAACAATGTTAAGACCTAACTACCATAACTAAATCAGCTCTTTAAATAGGTCAAAATCTTCGTTTGCATTCAGTCCCTTTATCTCTATTTTCATGATGCTTGTAACATTGCCAGATAGTTCATATATGCATTTTAAAGAGATGTAATCGCCTTGCATTATTTTCTCTTGGGGTCCATCTGCCTAAATTATAAAATAAATTGACAAGTAGACAATAAAAATATCCAAGGCATCCTTTTATACATTACTCAAGACGTCTAGGTCCCTGCTTTGACTTACAATCTATTTCGTTCAAGTATTTCATGCAAAAATTTACCCCTAGACAGCCCAAGCTCAGATGCTGTGGCTTACAAGAGCAGACTGCCTTTAGCATCTTTTCAATGCTGCACATATGCATATAAATTCCTTGCTTTCTACCACTTGCATCCTATTGCACTTTTCTTATTTACTATATTTGAGTGTGGCACACCATTTATTTGATCATAAGAAATTTATATTCCCTACCATCAGCCATATATTAGTTTTTCATGCAGGGCATTGCCTATAATTCAGTTCCTCTTTTCTCTTTGACCAGTATGAACCGATACTTGAAGGCCATATTAGTTAAAATATCTCCTTATGAAAGCATAGGAAAGCATTTGTTGAGAAAACTATTCAATCTAGTGTAGTTTGTTATGAGAACTTCGGCATTCCCGTAATTTGAAAAAATAAATAAATAAAAGGACATGAAGGCCTTTTCTCCAAATCTACATGACAAAATATCTAAAAAAGACAGCAAAGAATTAAACCTAAGGGCAAATATGAAGTACAGTAGCCAGAAAGAAGAATCACCAACTAAATAGATGGTTCTAACCTTCAAGGTTTGAGAATTAAAACAACAAACCTGGAAAAAAACAGAATCAACAACCAAGGTTTGAAGTCCAGAATTTGCATCCAATGTTGAAAAAAGCTCCCCGAAGCTTCATGTAAAGCACCAGTTTTTGCAATACGAATATATGACAAAGAAATTTGTGAAACATGAGAAATTTTTTTCACAATCATAACAGAGAATTGCAAGTTATAATCACAAACAATAAATATTACCATTGTATTACTTAGGAATTAATCTATATCAACTTTTGAGAACATTGAACAAATCTCGAGTAAGCCTAGCATGCAACTGCTATTTGGTAGGCTTGACTAGGTTAATGCAGTGACAAAAAATACAACCTCATTACTTTTATCTTGTAGTTAACATCAAAACAAATGAGCTTATCAAGCTATTCTGATTTGTCTAGGTCTAAAGCAATTTGATTGTTGTACTTTAACTTGCTACTAGCCTCTCTGCCACAAAAGTGAAATTTTGCCCACAACATTACTTAAATCTCAACCTTTCCTTTATTTTGTTAGAGAAAGAATCTCTCTCTATGTTTCCAAAAATGTAACAATTCTTTTCATTCTAATTGTCAATTCAATCTCATACCCATATGTAGTATAATTATGTTAGATTATAGATATATCAATTTTAAATAATCTTTAATTGCAATGTCCTTTCCTCTGCTATCGTCTATCTCTATCCGACAAAGATATATATGCTTGCTTAATATCATAATTTATATTTGAAGAATGTGTCTAAAATAAACATAAATAGTTCATAAATTCAATTGAAAGTACAATATTATTTTTGGTACAACAATAAAAGTTCGGGGTTTTTTTTTTTTTTTTTTTTTTTGCAATTTAGCCTATTCAATTGTGCCTTTCTGATGAAAAAAAAATATCATGTTTCAATATTCAAACAAAACTTTTCCATCACTGCAACTTGAAGTTCCTAATTTTGAATGTGTAATAGTAAAACACATTTACAGAATTAATATAAAATTAAAGCACATATTTCATGTATCAACAAAGAGCATTTAATAGAATTAAACTTCGAAATTTGGACATGAATTATCCATATTTTTGTAGTCAAGGCTTGATATCTTTTACTGTTTATTTTCAGCTTATAAATTGCATAAATTGCCAATCATGAATGTGGACTCTACCACATCAATTTAAACCAACTCAAGGATAGCTAGTAAATACCAGGGACTTTAAGAAAGAGTAAAGATGATGATTATTCTCTGAGATGCAACAAAATTTCAAGATTAATGTTTTTGGTGTCATTGTCTAAGCAATGGAGTAGATAAAACAGGTTCAAAAGGCTTATGGTACTTTACAAGGCCCTATCCAATTTTGAGACTGAAATTAATAAAATTATAGTGAGAAAAAAAAAAAAGAATATTGAACATTAATCATATTTCAATCATGTAAACCAAAGGACATGGCAGATCCCAATAGATTTCTGGAGCCCACAGATAATATAATCAAAAGCTAAGTGGACAAGTACCCTACTCTCTGAAGGTCACAATAGTCTGTCAGTTTGACACCAGCAGAGTCAAATTTGTATACTTTTTTTTCCCTTTATGAAGACAGCCATCGTTAGAAAGTACTATCTATATTTGACAAAACGCCATTCATTATGTCCCAGAATGAAAAGAATAAGTCTAATGTTTATTGTTTAAGCTAGTTAAAGCCTAGCTATAGAACAAAGCTAACTTATTCTTATGTGATAAGCAACCACAAAAATAAAAGTTATAGGCATCATATTTGAAGACAATCATCGTTAAAACTAGTATCATATTTGACAAAATGCCATTCTTTATGTCCCAGAATGAAAAGATAAGTCTAATGTTTAAGCTAGTTAAAGCGTAGCTATAGAACAAAGCTTACTTATTCTTATGTGATGAGCAACCACAAAACAAAAGTTAGAGGCATCCTATGCACATTACTTGTTCATGTTTGACTCCATAATTTTGTATTATCAGAATACTGCTTTTACATTTTATAAGCATGTTATGGTTAGCCTTACCTTCTAGGAATCCCTTTGATTGCTAACCTAACTTCAAGTTGGGCAAAACTGCAACTGAAAAATGTTTATTTTAAATGATAAGTTGATAACAATCACCCTAAGAACTATGGTTGCTTAATAAGAGGTAAGGAGCAGAAGATCAATAATCTGTCCAATAAAACATGGTCGCAAACAAACCAGCAACCCAGTTTCTTATCATAGCAAGAAAAGTGCTAGCTACCTTCTCCATATTACATTCTCATTTACCTTCTGTATCCTTAGTGACACTCCATATTTTTTTCTATGGGTCCCATAGCATTAAAAAAAGGAATATGTGTCATTCAAAAGATGGAGAAGGTAATATAGAGAAGGTATTTAGCATTTCTCTAGCAAGAAAAGGTAAGTATTCTAAGAGGAGAATATTAAGTTTTCTATGCCTCTCAAAAATTTCCTAAGATCTTAAAAAACCATCTCAATATGATTTCAACTATTTAAAACTCAATCACAAAAAACAGCAACCTATCAAAACAAGTCAAATTGTTGACAAAGCCATTGAAGAACATCAAAGCTCACAATCAAAAGTTCACTACTTATATCAGCAACAATCTTACCACATCTAAAACAGATGATTGAGTAAACCTTTCAGCTGAATTTTCACGCTTTTTGAAGTCTTCTTCAGCCGTAAAAAGACAGGTTGAATTGAAAAAATCTATTATAAAAAAAATTCGCCAAAAATGGAAAAGAAGAAAACAAAAATCAACTCTTAACAGATTAAGTAAATTGTGTAAAGTAGCAGAAATACTTCAGAAACAAATGCTACTGAAAAGCAGCATTCACTGAATATAACATCAAATCGAACAAGAAATTTCCATGACCTAGGAGCAAAAATAAATGGAAAATTCTAATAGCATAGTTAACTAATAATAAACATTGATTAAACACATTAACAATTTCAATCTTCAAAAGTTTGTGGCTGATACATGATTTGCAGATAATATCTATAATCCTTACTAAAGAGATGAATAATTTCAGGTGTCTAAAAATTATTTGCGGAGATGCAGCAAAGTCAACACTAGCAAGTTGATACTTATTGATACCATCAAACAGTCTTCACTAGACAGGTGGAAGCTTAAACTCTCTTATCTATATTCTCTAAATTCCAAAACATGAAGTTGATAGAGAATCACAAAATCCTTTTATAGCACAGTTATATATCCTTCATAAGCCAATCAATTTCTGATTCATTTATACAGTCAACTTCTAGTTAAAAAGTAAGTAAATTCCCTTAAACAATACAAATTGTCAACATAGTCTTCTCTACCATCTGCCCGTAGACCCTAAAATATTAGGTCACTTTCCAAATCTCCCTAAGTAACAACCTAATAAGGTTTCGTTATCTTCAACTGCTGGATGGGATAGAAGAAGTTAGGTAACTATACACTTTTTACAACATTAGATAAAATAAGAACATTTTAAGATATCTTCTAACTTTCATATGGCATGAATTAACATGAAGGGCAAACGTAGTTTTGATTGTACAAAATCATTATCAATGTTGATGCTTCACACAAAGTATTCCTATTTCTAAACAAAATAATGAAAAGTTATTTTAAATCCCAATGCCAACAATTATGAGTTTTCAGCATCACAATTTTGCAGTTTGGTTACATACCATCATAACTATGTTAAATTCAGAATGCCACCCAAATAGATGATCTTTAAACAATAACATATTAAATGTATGTGGTAATGTCTTATCAATAGAAGCCTAGATACAAGGAAACCTAGGATACAGGAAAACCAGTGTTTTTAACACTAGAAGAAGTTCTCTACATCAAAGGCTTCATGAGCATATTTAAAGTATGTTATAGCACCCAAATAAACCCAAGGCTATGTTTGGTAGGACATAATGCAATGAGATGTAATATAAATAAATTTGAAATGTAATAAAAATGGAATGTAATATAATGTGATTATTCAATTATCTGATTTATATGTAGTGACAATTGTGGTAAAGAGATGATGGTGGTGGTGCTGGCCATAGTGGCAGCGAATTTGGTGGAGCTGGTGAGCAGTGGTGGCCAGAGAACGGCAGTTGGGTTAGGAATAGAGTAGTGCTGATAAATATAACAAGAAAAAAATGAAAGGAGAAAAAAAAGCTAATCAAAGACTATTCATTTTTCTCACAAAAGGAGTATTTCACTGATTAAACTATTTATTTATCCAACCAAATAAAGTAATAGGATATGTAATATTACTTGGTTGATTACATCCCACTAAGCATAATCAAGAGTTTTAACAAGAAAGACCATTATATTAAGTATCAAATATCAAAATGAAATCACAAATTAAGGGAACCACCTCATGCACAATGATTGATAAGACAAAACAATTTTGAGCTAGATAATGCCAACATTTATATAGAACTATCCCAGTTCTAAAATAAAGGCTTCAAAATCAAAAAACAACAAACTTAACTGCCATCGAACTTCAGGTCTGAAAACATCTCCCTTAACAAGGCAGTGACCTGAAAGAACAAAAATAGCAAGACCATCCAAAAAAGAGTCATGGAAGGTTTAATCACCTATGTCACAATGTTCAAATATACCAGAGCAATAAACTCGACCCTGAGTCAGTGATGAGCCCAGCAGATCCACATTGCAAGAGGCCACCACAACTTAATTCTTGATACCACGGCCCTCAAAACTGGCATTCCTTGACTTACTTGTATCATCAAATGAAGAACGACCACTGGACGATCTACTAAACAAAGCAATCAAAAGCTGCATTAAAAGATTCATCTGAAAACAAAGTTAAGAGAATAAGTAGCATTATATGAAATCCCATAATGACTTACATTTTCTGCTTTTTTGCAATTTGCTTGATTGTCACAACCATATCCATAGACTTTTTTTGATGCTCGCTTGTTTGTGAATGCAGGTCCAAGCCCTCAACTGTTTCACAATCTATTTTACAAATTCGGCACCATCCTATGCTAGAAGGTTTCCTCCTCCTTGAATTATCAAATGATTCTAAATCACCCTGAGAAAAATGAAAGCAGAGCATTCAGGACAAATAAAAATGAAATAAATATAAAATAAAAGAATTTTGCACATACATTAACTATAACATTCACTTCAGAGATGAAGATATTAAAGAAAGAAAATATATAAAAAAAATTTAACATATTGAAATTAGGGACACTGTACTTAACTGCAAATATTCCACCATCACCAGGAAATCCCTTAAGGGAAAAGCGGCTCCTAAATCCTGGTTCACCAAGTTGTGCATGAAAGAAATTCCCAGGCCCAGGCCCAGACAATTCTCCAATTCGAGCAGGACCGCAGAAAGCATCAAAACCAATTGGCTCTCCAAAACGCCCATATAGGCTATGAGGACCCAGATGTTCACCCCTGCGCAAATGGCTGGGAAATCCATCTTGACCTGGACCCTCAAACTCACCTGTGTGTAAATGGTTGTGCAAAACTGGGTAACTGCTCCCACTAAATGAATCCCCATATCGGCGTGATTCCCTGCCACCAATATCATCAAGGCCAGGAGGGGCACCAAATCCACGAGAGGGTACACCCGGGTAATCTCTAACTGGACTTCTAGGGGCCACATCATATCGAGGGACTGTTCCAAAAAAATCATGATGGGTCAGGCCTGAATCAGGCTGCCTGCCCACTATTTTGTCATGAAAACCATGTGGTCTTTCACCTAGTTCATTGGGATGCATTATACCATCATGAGGATAAGGAGGAAAGAATCGTGAAGGTGCCGGGCCTCCCAGGGTTTCCAATTTCATCCCAGAATCATAACTCAGACCATGTTGTCCCTTGTCAAGAGGTTTATCCATACCGAAAGGTCCAAAACCATGAGGTCGTCTATCAAGGGGTCTTGAGGAGAGAAAGCGACTAGACTCATTATCCAAATGAGAAGGCCTTGGGAAAAGCTTGAGATCTTCTTCAAACTCTCGCCTCTCAAACATCCACCGAGCTGGGTCCCCTGGAAAGGGATTCTTATGCTCCTCTGGCAAAGGCCTGACTCTATCACCCTGCAGTCCAAGTGCTGGTGAAGAATCTGTCCCTGGGGCCCCATTCATTCTCACTGCATTTGAGTGCATACCAGATTGCTGACCAAGTGGATCCAATCTTCTGCCATCTGTAGAATTGGGTCTCTGATCAGTAAACATGTTAGATTCATAGCTGTATGATTGTGTTTGCTTACCTTGAGCATAAGGTCCTTGTGAACCAGAATGACTTTGTCCCCTTCCAAAGACTGAAGTAGAACCTTGACCAGCAATGCCAGCAGGTGAGACTTCAGGACCATAGGGCTGCTTGTATGGAGAATGCTGCAAATTCTCAGCTGGTGGTCTCAAAGGTTGTCCTGAAAGAGGTATATGTCCAGGGCCTGAAGGCCTAGGTAATTGCATGTGATGTGACTGTCCAGGACCAACAGGCCATGGTTGAAGGGCACTAAGCCCATGAGGAATTAGAGGAGCCTGTTGCTTTCCCTGGTCAGCAGTGGGAGCCAAATGTGATGGCTGTACCAAGCCCTCACCTTGCACTTGACCATGCAAAGAAGGTTGAGGAGTCAGATTTATGTCCTTTAATTTCATACTCTTGTCTGCAAAGCATTCACCTTCCTGCAATTGATGAATTTTCGATGGAGGCCTATCCTTCATTTCTTTGCCTTCTGAAACAGATAGTTCCACTTGTTTATAGCCAGCACTAGAAATAGCTTTCTTTTCATCAGTATCATCTCTAGGCACTTCTTTCACCTTCTTAAGTAAACATTCTCCATATTCAGCCCCAGGTGGTCTTGTAGAATCCTTGGATTCATCAATGGATTTCTTGTCATCATTTAATGGCTTCAGGTAGCCTTCAGATTTTGTAGTTTTTACCTCACTTGAATCAACCCCGATACCAGGAGTGACATCCACGTCATTCGAAGTCCTTTTATTATTTTTCTGAGAAGTTGACTCAGCTTCAGTATCTTTCTCAATAATGTGGTCACTTTGTCTGTCAGACATTGGTCTCAAATTAGCCCCCAAATGCTGTTCTGAAGACAATAGCGCTGGATTGTTGATCATGAGGGGATTTCCAGATTGCTGGCCTGTACCAACCTGCATTGGCTTTACCTGCATGCCAACAGATGAGTGTGGATGGGGCTGTATTGGCACTCCATGAGGTGGCATCATAGGTCTTCCTCCAAGATTTTGGGCTTGGTAAGGTTGCTGGAAAGATGGGGTCAGCGCCTGGGGTCGTAACTGAGACTGCACATGCAACGGTTGATGTGCATAAGCACCTTGCTGATGCACTTGATTCTGAACTGAACCCAGTGCTTGTCCAGCAAAGGGCTGTTGTTGCTGCTGCACGTACTGCTGATGAATTGGTTGCTGCACTGACTGCATAACAGGGCGTTGATGTGCAGGAACTCCAGGTTGAAAAGCACTGGAATACACAGGCTGCTGTTGCAACGGAAGAACACTAGGGACTTGACCTGATGAGGGCAATAATCCTGATTGTTGAGGGTTTTGAATTGGAACATGAGATTGAGATGGATGCAATGGAGGAGGTTGTTGAAGTAATTGATTCTGCATTTGCACAGAATATTGTGACTGTGGTCGAAGCCCACCTTGAGGATACAAAAGCGCAGGATGCTGCGGGCCTCCCAGCTGCATTTGGTGTTGAGACTGTGGTTGTGGAAAAGAATGATGGCCAGTCACTGCATGGGCTGATGAATTCTGTGGCTGAGGCTGGAGATGAGGATTCACTGGCTGGTTCAGCTGAGAAGTATAGGGCAGTGGAGGAGGCTGGACAGCAGGTAGAGCATGTGTTTGTGGTAGACCTTGAGCAGGAGGCAGGGCAACTGGATGCAGGGGATGAACTTGGGTCTGCAAATGCTGAATCTGTGAATGAGGCTGTTGATATTGAAGCATAGGTACATGCTGTGGATGATGCTGTACAGGAAGGGTTTGTGTGTGCAGTTGAGCCTGAGGACGCAGTTGCCCTTGAGTAGGTGGGTTCGTCTTTGATTGTATTTGAGATTGTGGCTGAGCTGCAGAATGAATTTGTTGCTGGGAATTGGCTTGTGGTTGGCTCTGAGGTTGAGTAGCTGTAAGCTGAATATACGAATGTGATTGAGCTTGAGTTTGCAGCTGACCCTGCAACTGAACTTGTGGTTGAGGCTGAGAGGCCTGAGGCTGTGAGTAATGCGGAACTGCTTGCTGTTGATAAGGATAGAATTGCTGATAATGCTGCTGATATAGATCATTTCCAGGGTATTGCTGATAGTACTGTTGATATTGTTGCTGCTGTAGATACCACTGCTCCGCTGTGGGAACAGCAGCCTGTGCTGCCAAATGGGGCTGTGCAGTTGGGTTACCCTGTTGATTGGGATCCTGGCCAGGCACTGGGGACGCTGTGGTTTGAGAAGGATGAGCCTGAGTGATAACCTGGGTGTGATCACCTGCAGCTGTTGTCTCTGTGGCTCTAGCATTCTGAACACCCTCACCATGAGCTTGAGTCTGGATAACCTGTCATTTAAATAAAAACAAAAGCAACCTACTGAGAATGCATGAAGAGAAAGAGCAGTTCTGAAAAATGAAAACATTTGAAGAACCCTCTTAAACTCACAGGACAATTTTGTGCATGCTCCTGCACCTGACAGTGCACAATTTGAATTCCACACCTGTTACATACAACAGGAGAATTGCCAAAGGAACATCCAGAACAGTGAGAAGTGCATTCAGATAAAGGGCCCTGCCATGTGCATCCACTCCTATGGTATAGACAATGGACTGTTATCTTGCCAA